>JASTWR010000522.1:0-120065 GCA_030770355.1 Harpagoxenus sublaevis | reverse complement strand
AATAGGGCAAGGATACAATATACCAAGTTACAATTATACTGTAAAGTAACAATAAATCAGAAAAAATACATAATTCATAAACTACAACATACTCAGTATAAAGTAACAAGAATCATAACATATAACAATGTACAACTTAAAAACTAAACGCACTTAAAACTAAACTACCTAACACTTATAACGCTACTTAAAGCCAATCGACTTAATACTGCCACTCAAACGCCTGACACCCCACCAACAGCAATCAAAAAGAAGAGAAAAGAAAAATAACATATTAGAATCAGAAGAAAGCTGGTAGACTTAGTCAGACTCAGATGCCTGCAGAAATGATCGGAGAAGGCTCTTAAATGATGCAAGAGAAGATGCAGATGTTATATTGCCAGGGAGAGAATGCCAGAAACAGATTGCAGAGATATGAAAGGAGTTTCTATAGGTAACCGTTCTATGAGCAGGCAGATGGAAGGTCTGAGAAGAGGTGACCAGTCGTTCGGATCTCCTCAGGGATGGATCAGGTGCAGTAAAGAGTTCACGCAGGTAAGATGGTGAACGCAAATGGAGGACCCGATACATCTGGCAGCCCAAGAAATAAAGTCTCCTATTTTCGACACGGAGCCATCCCAACTGACGCCTATACGGAGTTATATGTTCATCACGCCTGAGATTGTAGATGAATCGGATACTACAATTTACAAGCCTTTGTATTTTCGTGTTTAACTCATCCGTCAAGCCATGATACACTAGACAGCAGTAGTCGATGTGAGGCATAATTAAAGTGACGACAAGCTTTATTCTCAATGCAGTAGAGAGAGAGTTCTTGTTGAACTTGAGATTGTATAGCGCATAATGAACTTTTTGTGAGACAAGCAAGATGTGCTTCCTCCAAGAAAGACTAAACGTAAAGATAACACCCAAGTTTCTCACCTCACTTACAAAAGGTAGAGGCATGTCGTTCACCACTACAGGTGGTAAGAGATTGAGATCAATATTATTTATATGCGCTTGACTCCCAAATATGATAACTTTTGACTTAGTTGGATTGAGTTTAAGACCGTTCAATTCGGCATAATCAAAAATGGCTTTAGCATCTCTAGCAATCAATTCAAGACCACGAATGATGTCAGCCGGCGGACACGAAAGATAGATTTGAACATCGTCAGCAAACAGCATGTGATGTATATAAAGCAAAACACGGCATATATCGTTGATGTAGAGAGAAAATAACTGGGGACCAAGCACAGAGCCTTGAGGCACTCCGGATGACGTAAACAGCCAATCAGAGACATTGCCAACATCATCAACCACCGCCTGAGATCGGCCAGTCAGGTATGAGAAGATCCACATTAGAGCAGCATCAGAAAAACCGATCTCTTTCAGCTTTACGAGGAGTCGAAGATGTGGAACCGTGTCGAACGCCTTACTAAAGTCGAAGAGTATCATGATTGTGACATGACCACCATCAATTCCCTGCTTGATGTCATCACAGACTCGCAACAGAGCGGACTGCGTGTTATGTCCCGGGCGGTAAGCAGACTGTCTTGGATTTAAAAGATCGAAATTGTCCAAATAGTATGCAATTTGCGAGGCAACAATCCTCTCAAGAATCTTCGACAGTTCCGGCAGATTAGCTATCGGTCTCGTGTCAGACGGAGACTGTGGATTTCGAATCTTCGAGTGTGGGCGAATAAGTGCTCGCTTCCATTCCGACGGGAACGTGGAAGTCTCCAACGACCGATTAAGTAAAGCAGTAATCAACGAAGAAATAACGGGCCAAGCAATCCGCAAAATATACAGTGGAATGCCATCTGAACCCGACGCATATGAGTGCAAGGGTCCATTTGTAACGAGCTTAAAGACCTCACGAGGCACTATAATGGAGAACCTAAACTCTGGTCGCAGAGTTGGTCGAGTAATTTGGGCAATAGCCGAGACAAGGTCCGCATATGAACACGGCGACTAAGCTTCAGAAACCGAAGCATAATACGCATTTAACTGGTTGGATGTGAAAAAGTGTAATGGAGAGACCAGAGTTGACTTGATCAGACCCAGACGTTCAAGTTCTCTCCATAGCTTGGCCGAATCCGTAATATTGATAAGAGAGTTATATTGGAACTCGCTCTTAGCACGCTTGATATCTACATTAAGCTGGTTTCTAAAGAGTCTATAGGTGGTATAGTCCAGCAAACAGTCCGAGCGCTTAGCCCGCTTGTACAATCTATTACGAGCGCGGAGCCTCACTCTGAGATCGTCCGAGAGCCACCGTGCTGGAGGCTTCCGAATCACAAATACACGTGCAGGGGCCAAAGCATCAAGCACTTTAATCATGGCACCAGACAACGATGCACAAAACCCATCAACACCATGGCTATCGGACGGATCACCAACATTATCAGCAATAGTTTGAATTCGCACAAGAAAGTCAGAGTCCTCCACAACAGACTGAAGGTAATTACGGAACTCATCACAATCAATGCCTCCATAGCTGCGCCTTATAATAGAGCGTCTATTATCTAAGCTTGTGCCAAGCAAGAGCGTTAATTCTAAAAGATCATGTCCAGCCACAAACGGGCACTCCGACCTGGCAAAACTATGAATCTTGTCATTATCATCCACAGCCAAAACATCAAGCCACGAATCGGTTGTAGCCGTATGATACGTAGCCCCGAATTGCACAATATTCATTGATATACTTAACATAAGATCACGCAGGTAGTTAGCTTCGAAATTCGTTGATCGAAGGTTACAGTTCAAGTCGCCGCCGACAATGATATTCTTATAAAAGTGCGATACACTCGTAAGTGTTTCAACAAATTCATGTAAGAGAAGACCTTTAGGTCTTCTATAAACAGACGCGAATAATATTGGCTCACTATTAGGCAAGCGGATTTCTATAATGAGATACTCTGGAGAGTTGATGTTGACCCCCGCAAAAACGGCGATAACTTCAACCTTCAATGATTTATGAACGTAGCAGGCAACACCTCCACCTCGCCTCCCCACACGATCATGCCGAATCAAGAAATAGTCGTCCAAGGCCACAAGAGCGTCGGAGACATCAGAATGCAGCCATGTTTCAGATATCGAAATGACATGAAAAAAGTTTGTAGCGAAATGTATTCTAATCAGATCAATGTGTCCCCGAAGGGAATTTGATTGAACTGAGCAACACGAAACTGAGACATTCTCGAGAGGGATTTTCCATGAGTGGCAGAAAGCGTTTTGCGGTGAGTTCGGTCTGGTCAAACTAGTTTAGCAAGGTCAGATTCTGAATCCACATTGATGACAGGCTTGCCGTCTGAGAGTCTAACACATATGCGTCCAGACTTCATCCAGACATATTTATAGGATTTCTCTCTTGCAACACGCCTAGTCGACTGCAACAGGTCATATGTGGCCTTGGGTAGCATCTCATTCACGAAGATGTTACGATCCGAATCGCTGCCGCATACCTCACTCCGCCTGAGTACTCGTTTGACACGCTTTTTTGATATAACCCTATCTCGTACAGCACCCGAGGTCAGGGTCACAGCAAGCGAGACAGTCTCGGCGGCACGCGAGGAACGACTCTGATTCGCGACCGGGAGTGACCTTCGAACCATAGGTCTTACGTTCAAAACGTGTCATGAGAGCTCCTTGACGCCAAGGGCCTCAAACACGTTTTTAACAAATTCGGCGGGAGTGACCGACAATGCCGCTGGCACTCCTGAGATGACAAGCTCGTTCTCCACATTTTCCCGAGCCTTCGGGACCGACGGAGCAGACTTTCGCTCTCTGAGCACCCTAACCTCACGTGCCAATTCAAAGACCGATTGCTCCAGTTTGACAATACGATTGCTGTTTTGGGCCACCGTTTCCGCAATACAGCTCAACCCACTCAGTTTGTCGTTAATCTCTTTATTTGTCCTCCTCTGATCCTCCATAAAAGCGGAGAGTCTCGCATCCGATTCCCTGATTTGTTCGCACAGTCTTAGTAACAACTCGTTGGTTGTAGTGTCGAGCTGCGATTGCGGCTGAGATGGCGGCTGAGTGCTAGCGCCCTGAGGAGTAGCCATGCTCATGAGATCCAATGATGGCGCGGTATCGTCTGCCTCTGGTGTAAGAGGGATAGTTGATGGAAAAGCTAACGATTTGCAGCAAGGATCCGCGTACCTATTAGAGGAAGCGTATAGCTTGATGCAACTAGGATGGAACACCCTCGAGTACTCACACTCAACCGATACAGTCGCAATAGGCTTCTTGCACTTAGTGCACGCACGCTGCATGATCAGTGGTAATCACCACCGCTCAAAATTCAACACCACAGGCGCTTCACACACACAAAGAGTCAGCACACAGTTGATTGTCCGGATCAATCGAATCGAACTGTTCCCGATATATAACAGGGAAGAAGCCGCACAAAGATCGTGTTGCTGGCAGTCGTCGTTCGTCAAAGTCGCCACAGATGCGACGCACAGATCAAACGAATGATCACATGAGAACCAGCCGGAACACGCAACCAGGGGCACATCACATGCGTACTAGTCTAAAGGTAGATAGACCGGAGAAGCACAGGCGGCAGGCGCACGCGCATCCAAGGTTCTCCCGTCCGATAGGCACAGAGCAGAGCAGTGTAGTAAGAACAGGTGGACATGCACATGCGCACCAGAAAAATCCGTACAATGAATACAGCAGCCAAAAGCTAGGTTAGATTGCCGGTAGACTTGTCGCCGAAAAAAAATAAGCCAAAGGTGACATGCGGCAAGATATCAATTTATCGTTCGTGATAAGCGATGAAAACTCTTATCTGCCTGCAACAAAAAATGCCCGAAGGCAGCTCGCGGCAGAGATGTGTCTAATATAGGCAAGAGCAACAAACAGACATGCACGCTGTACTCACCACGAGAGAGAGAGGGAGAGAGAGAAGGAGAGAGAGAGGGAGAGAGAGAGGCAGAGAGAGAGGGAGAGAGAGAGGGAGAGAGAGAGGGAGAGAGAGAGGGAGAAAGAGTGGGAGAGAGAGAGGGAGAGAGAGAGGGAGAGAGAGAGGGAGAGAGAGAGGGAGAGAGAGAGGGAGAGAGAGAGGGAGAGAGAGAGGGATTGATTGATTGATTGATTGATTCTTTATTATGCCATAGTCAAGACTTTAGGCAAGTAATGAATAATACAGTTATATGTGTACTTAGCTCAAGAGCAAAATACAAAAAACAAAAATTGGAATAAGTAAGAACTAAAAAGAAAAGACACAGTATGATAACTACAATGAAGCAGTAAGCAGAAGTGGAAACGATAAAGATAATAATGACTAAAAAACGAAAAGTAATAAATCGTCTCTCTTTAGCCACTGCCTCACCGTTATAAAACTAAATAAATCAAAAGAAACGTGTCGGAATGTACATAATTGATATGATGGCAATGCATCACATAACTGAATTCCGTTGAATAAATGTAGATTGTGTGAAATAATGCTAAGAATTGTGAATCAATGGAATTCAGTCGTTACGCTCTCTCCAAAAACAAAACTAGTAACGGAATTTTGACATCATAACTTAAAACTAGTAAAGATTTAGACGTAGCAACAATTTATGTACAATGACTAGAACACAAGTAGTCTAAGTTGTACTAAACATGATCGCTCAGTAACACTACATCCTACTTAACGGTAGAAAGCCCCAAGGTAGAACCTCAAACGGTACTGAGCTCAAGTGACAAGAGATGGTCATAGAGCTTTTGCTTAAATTCATTGGCAGACGACGACAACACCACTTCAGTAGGAAGCGAATTCCATAAGTAAATGCCCGCAAGGTGGAAGGACCTGTGATAAGTCTCGGTTCTGTGGATGGGAATCTGAAAAGTGTGCGGAAGCGCTAACCGCGATGATCGTCTAGTCGAGAGATCGGCCTTTACAAAAATTTCAGAGAGATAGCTAGGAGACATACCATTAGATATCTTGTACAACTCAATACCGAGGAAGTAAAGACGTCTGTTGCTCACGGTCAGCCACCCAAGTCGATGACGGTAGGGAGTAATATGTTCATCACGTCTCAAGTTAAAGATAAACCGAATCGCGCAATTGATAAGCCTTTGCAGTTTAGTATTGAGCTCATCTGTGACATCGTTGTAAACGAGAGAACAGTAATCCAACAAAGGCCATATCAATGCAGACACAAGTTTTACGCGCAGTTGGAATGATAAGGAGTTTTTGTGATACTTGAGCTTATGCAGCGTGAAGTGTACCCTCCTAGAAATGTGGGCGACGTGGCTTTCCCAAGATAGGTCGGAGCTCATGATGACTCCTAGATTCCGTGCTTGGGTGACAAACGGAATAGAGGTACCACTAACAGAGATGAAAGGTAAATCATTAAGATTAATTTGGTCGACATGACGCTTGCTGCCGAGTATTAGGACCTTGGATTTGTTAAGATTGAGAGACAATCCATTTGTGGCCGCATATTCAGAGATGACGCCAACATCGTGGGCCACTAACTGCAAGGCAACATTCAGCTGACTAAAGCGACACCTACGGTAAATTTGCGTGTCGTCAGCAAAAATCAAGCGTTGAGTAAATCTTAGGGAAGCACCGATGTCGTTGATGAATAGGGAAAAGAGGAGCAGACCCAATACTGATCCCTGAGGAACGCCAGAGGTGACAGATAGCCAATCAGAGAATCCGTCAACCAGATCGGCAACCGCTTGAGAGCGACCGGTGAGGTAAAAAAAAATTAATTTTAGGGCAAGATCTGAAAACCCAAGCTTCCTCAGTTTGGTTAGGAGTAAAGGATGAGAGACAGTATCGAAGGCTTTACTGAAATCGAAGAGGACAAGAATCAATACCTCGCCCGCGTCAACGCCGTTCTTGATATCGTGGAATAATCTCAGAAGGGCAGACTGGGTACAGTAACCCTTGCGATAGCCCGATTGACGGTCGTCAAGAATATGGTGCGCATTGACAAAGTCAACGATTTGGCTGTGCAAGATTTTTTCAAACAGCTTCGAGAGTTCGCACAAGTTAGCAATGGGTCTGGTTTCTGATGGTGAGATAGGTGATTTAACCTTGGAGAGAGGGCGCACAATAGCGCGTTTCCAAAGTGATGGAAAATAACCCAGATTTAGGCAGCAGTTGAAAAAGGTGGTCAGGAGGTTACCAATATGAGGCAAGGCCAAGGCGATAGCAAACAGTGGCAGTCGATCGTAACCCGAGGCGAAAGAAGCAGTAGATGATGAAATCATTAGGGAGCGTAAGTTATGATAAGATATTTCGGTAAAACTAAAATGAGGTTCGTCAGGCACAATGGATAGAATGATATTGGAGAATTGAGATTGAGTACAAGAAGGAGAACGATTAGAGACAGAGGAATAATGAGCGTTCAAAAGATCGCGTGAAAAGAAGTTGAGAGGTGAGGAAAGAGGCGATTCAACTAAACCAAGATTAGCTAGTTGACGCCATATCTTGGACGGATCGGAAACTGAGCTCAATCTGTTCATGTGAAACTGCTCTCTGGCTACTCGCAAATCAAGTGTGAGTTGATTCCTAAAGAGCCTGTAGATATGGAAATCGAGAATGTTGCCGGATCTGCGCGCCGCATTAAAGAGACGATTTCGATGCCGAATTCGGTGCATGAGGTCAACCGTAAGCCAAGGCGCCGACGGACGAGTCACGCTAAAAGAATGAATAGGAGCGTGAAGATCTAAACTAGCTGTGATGTCGTTGGTAATGGTGCTCAGGATGTCGTCGATCCCCGACTCGCGGGAGAGGGAGAGAGAGAGGGAGAGAGAGAGGGAGAGAGAGAGGGAGAGAGAGAGGGAGAGAGAGAGGGAGAGAGAGAGGGAGAGAGAGAGGGAGAGAGAGATTGATTGATTGATTAGGTTTATTATGCCCAAGCAAAAGCTAAAGGGCAAATGTACAATAAAAGCAGATAAAAACAAAGAAATACACTTATGGTAAATAAGTAGTGAAATATACAGCTAAGAATATAAAGCTAAGAATTTCGTTGAAAATACATTTGTAGTAAATAAGCAGCGAAATATACAGCTAAGAATGTAAAGCTAAGAATATCGTTGAAAATACACTTGTAGTAAATATGTAGCGAAATATACAGCTAAGAATGTAAAGCTAAGAATTTCGTTGAAAAGTAAAATTATCTGAAATACTGCTGAAGAATTATGAGTCAACGGAATTCAGTTATTATGCTCTCTCAAATAAAGGACAAGTATAACCACGTAACTAGACTAATATAGACTTAAGCATAAAACGATTGTAATGTTGAACATAAAGTGAAAAAGCTTATAAATAATTAAATATTTCATCGTGGTGAAAAAGAGTGACTCGCATGTGCGTAAGTGGAACTTTCATTAAACCCAAAGCGATCATCGCGTTATAGTGGTGAATAAGAGCGGCATGCATGTGTCATCACAAATGTCTGAGTCTACAAGATCGTGGGAAATATATAAGTTAAGCCGGGTCACAGAAACAGAAGAAACACAGCCAGCATCAGCCTAGGGTCATTGAAGCCCCGCTAAATCAGCCTCAGAAGTAATCAATATAGGAGACTGACCATGTGCCTTGCGGACACAAATCATACCGTTCGTGCACCATACGTGCTTAAAAGATAACTGCCCGGCTATAACTCGAGTCCGGCGCAACAATTTGTAAATATCCGTAGGAAGCAGTTCGTTAATATAAATATGGCCGGGGACATCATTAGAGAAAACATCGTTGACAGACAGTCGACGTTTACGGCGCATAGCACTGAGAATGTAGTCGCGAATCTGCCGCGACTTAAGTACGACAATTATAGATCGCCGTCTGACAGCAGGGACAGGACGATCGGAGGCAGAATCAGTGCTAGGCGCCACACCGTGCGTCGCAGACTTCGCGGACACGACACTACCCCCCACGTCACGAGTCTCGAGAACATCAGAAACAAGCTGCGGTGTACCCAGCGCACGAAAAACACTACAGACGAGCTGTACCGATGTGTCAGTCAGAGAACCCGGTATCCCGGAAATAATGATGTCCGATGTTCGCAAAACTCGAGACGCGGAAGGCTGCGGAACAAAATGAGGATCACTAAGATCACTTTTTAATTCACTTTTTAATTCGCTTTTTAATACGGTCTTTAAACGGCGCACTTCATTCGTAAGAGCAGCACACTGCTGCTCCAACTCAGCAATACGCTGACAGTTGCGGTCGACACTTTTCGCTATGCTGTTTAGCTGGTTAAGCTTATCGTTAAGTCCACTGTTCGTGCGCCGCTGGTCCTCGACAAAAGCGGAGAAACATGCGTCCGACGCCTTCCCTTGCTCAACAAATGCGGAGAATCGCGCTTCGGACGACTTCAACTGCTCAACCAGTTGACGTATAAGCGCATTTGTTGTGTCATCACTCCTTAATTGTGGCATGATTGATGAGGTGACTACAGCGAGGAGTAGAACCAAAAAGCAGAGCGGCAGTTCAGAGGTTAACAGTTGGTGGTGTGTATTAAAGCCCACAGATGTCGCCACATGAACAAATCAGATGGTAATTCATGCGCAATCCCAAGATCAGGCGAAAGTGAGGTTAGAATGGGAAGTGAAATAATACTCCAAAATATCCAGCACAGCAGTTGCAAGGAAAGAAAGATAAAATATCTATCTTAACAAGCAACGAAAAACCTGCTTAGACCTGTAACAAAACGGCCCGAAGGCAGTTTACGGCAGAGATGGAGTTCGCCGAGAGCCAGAGCAAGGAAACACAGCAACATGCGGTACTCACCAGAGAGAGGAGAGAGGAGGGAGAGAGAGAGGGAGAGAGAGAGGGAGAGAGAGAGGGGGAGAGAGAGGGAGAGAGAGAGGGGAGAGAGAGGGGGAGAGAGAGACGGAGAGAGAGAGGGAGAGAGAGAGGGAGAGAGAAAGGGAGAGAGAGAGGGAGAGAGAGAGGGAGAGAGAGATTGATTGATTGATTGATTGATTGATTAGGTTTATTATGCCCAAGCAAAAGCTAAAGGGCAAAGGTACAATAAAAGCAGATAAAAACAAAGAAATACACTTATGGTGAATAAGTAGTGAAATATACAGCTAAGAATATAAAGCTAAGAATTTCGTTGAAAATACATTTGTAGTAAATAAGTAGCGAAATATACAGCTAAGAATGTAAAGCTAAGAATATCGTTGAAAATAAATAGAAAGAAGAATAATATTGTTTCCTCCTCAGCCAATGCTTCACGACTTATTATAAGACAAAATAATTTGAGTGAAAGACGTTTGAATATACATAACTAATATGATATTGCGTCATATAACCAAAATTTCGTTGAAAAATGTAAAATTATCTGAAATGCTGCTGAAGAATTATGAGTCAACGAAATTCAGTTATTATGCTCTCTCAAACAAAAGAACAAGTATAACCACGTAACGAGACTAATATAGAACTTACTTAAGCATAAAACGATTATAATGTTGAACATAAAGCGAAAAAGCTTATAAATAATTAAATATTTCATCGTGGTAAAAAAGAGTGACTCACATGTGCGTATGTGAAACTTTCATTAAACCTAAAGCGATCGTCACGTTAAACGTAAAGTGAAAAAGCATGAAAATCGTATTACATATAGTGGTGAATAAGAGCGGCGTGCATGTGCCATCACAAATGTCAGAGTCAACAAGATCGTGGGAAATATATAAGTAAAGCCAGGTCACAGAAACAGAAGGAACACAGCCAGCATCAGCCTAGGGTCATTGCAGCCCCGCTAAATCAGCCTCAGAAGTAATTAATATGGGAGACTGACCATGTGCCTTGCGGACAAAAATCATTCCGTTCATACACCATACATGTTTGAAAGATAACTGCTTGGCCCTTACTCGAGTCCGGCGCAATAATTTGTAAATATCCGTAGGAAGCAGTTCGTTAATATAAATATGGCCGGGGACATCTTTAGAGAAAACATCGTTGACAGACAGTCGACGTTTACGGCGCATAGCACTGAGAATGTAGTCACGAATCTGCCGCGACTTGAGTACAACAATTATAGATCGCCGTCTGACAGCAGGGACAGGACGATCGGAGGCAGAATCAGTGCTAGGCGCCACACCGTGCGTCGCAGACTTCGCAGACACGACACTACCCCCCACGTCACGAGTCTCGAGAACATCAGAAACAAGCTGCGGTGTACCCAGCGCGCGAAAAACACTAGAGACGAGCTGTTCCGATGTATCAGTCAGAGAACCCGGTAACCCGGAAATAATAATATCCGATGTTCGCAAGACTAGAGACGCGGAAGGCTGCGGGACAAGATGAGGACCACTCAGATCTCTCTTTAATTCACACTTTAGTTCGCTCTTTAATTCACTTTTTAATTCGCTTTTTAATTTGCTCTTTAAACCACGCACTTCATTCGTGAGAGCAGCACACTGCTGCTCCAACTCAGCAATACGCTGACTGTTGCGGTCGACACTTTTAGCTAAGCTATTTAACTGGTTGAGTTTGTCGTTGAGTTCACTGAATCGCGCATCGGACGACTCAACAAATGCGGAGAATCGCGCTTCGGACGACTTCATCTGCTCAACCAGTTGACGTAACAGCGCATTTGTTGTGTCATCACTCCTTAATTGTGGCATGATTGATGAGGTGACTGCAGCGAGGAGTAGAACCAAAATGCAGAGCGGCAGTTCAAAGGGTAACAGTTGGTGGTGTGTATCAAAGCCCACAGATGTCACCGCAAGAGAAAATCAGAAGGTAATTCATGCGCTATCCCAAAATCAGGCAAAAGTGAGGTTAGAACGGGAAGTGAAATTGTACTCGAAGATATCCAGCGCAGCAGTTGCAAGGAAAGAAAGATAATATATCTATCTTAACAAGCAACGAAAAACCTGCTTAAACCTGTAACAAAACGGCCCGAAGGCAGTTTACGGCAGAGATGGAGTTCGCCGAGAGCCAGAGCAAGGTAACACAGCAACATGCGGTACTCACCGAAAGAGAGAGAGAGAGGGAGAGAGAGAGTTTATTTGTTATGCCATAGTCAAGACTTTAGGCAAAGGTTGAATGATACAGGGATATACATGAAGTAAACAAGAGTGAAATAAGACAAAAGTTGGAGTAAGTATGAAATAGAACGACGCAATAACTATGATAAAAAAGTGAGCAAAAGCAGAAATAATAAAGATAATGAAGACTAAATTGCAAGGTAAAAGCATTATTTCCACCAAAGCCAATGCGTCACAACCAAATTTCGCTGAAAAAGTATGAGTGACTGAAACAATGCTGAGGAATTAGGAATCAACGAAATTCGGTCGTGCACCCTCAGACAACAAATAAAAGTCGCCGCAGAAAATTGACATTGAAACTTAAGACTAACTTAGAGGTTAAAGGAGCAACAACTTATGAACAGTGACTAGAAAACTTAGACTAAATGTGCTTAAACCTAACACGCGCTAGCGCCACGTCCTACTAGAACGGCGGATGTCCACAAGGTAGACCCTCAAACAGAACTGAGCTCGAGTGTAAATAAATAGCCGTTGAGCTTTTGTTTAAATTCGTTGAGAGACGAAGACGACACTACCTCGGTAGGAAGCGAATTCCATAAATAAATTCCCGCTAGGTGAAAGGACTTATGATAAGTCTCAGTTCTGTGATTGGGAATTTGGAAAGTATGAGGTAGCGCCAGCCGTGACGATCGTCTGATGGAGAGATCGGCTCTAACAAAGATCTCGGAGAGGTAGCTAGGAGACATAACGTGAGATATCTTATACATTTCGATGCCAAGGAAATAAAGGCGTCTGTTTCTAACCGACAGCCACCCAAGTCGATGACGGTAAGGCGTAATGTGTTCGTCGCGTCGCAGGTTGAAGATGAAACGAATCGCACAATTAATAAGTCGCTGCAGTTTCACATTGAGCTCATCAGTAACGTCGTTATACACAAGAGAACAGTAGTCCAACAGAGGCAAAATCAAAGCTGACACAAGTTTCACACGCAGTTGAAATGTTAAGGAGTTTTTGTGAAATTTGAGCTTATGCAGTGTGAAGTGTACCCTCCTGGAGATATGAGCGACGTGACTGTCCCAAGATAGATCAGAGCTCATGATGACACCCAGATTACGAGCCTGGGAAACAAACGGAATGGAAGTACCATTAACAGAGATAAGAGGCAATTCGCTGAGGTTAATCTGGTCAACGTACCGCCTGCTGCCGAATATTAGTACCTTGGATTTCTTAAGGTTGAGAGACAGTCCATTTGTGGTCGCATATTCAGAGATGACACCAACATCGTGCGCTACCAGCTGCAAAGCAACATTCAGTTGACCAAAGAGACACCTGCGGTAAATTTGAGTGTCGTCAGCGAAAATCAAGCGTTGGGTGAATCTAAGAAAAGCGCCGATGTCGTTGATAAAGAGGGAAAAGAGGAGCGGCCCCAGTACTGATCCCTGAGGAACACCAGAGGTGATAGGCAGCCAATCAGAAAATCCACCGACCAGATCAACGACCGCCTGAGAGCGACCAGTAAGGTATGAAAAAATTAATTTGAGGGCAAGATCGGAGAACCCTAATTTCCTCAGTTTGCTAATAAGTAGAGGATGAGAGACAGTGTCGAAAGCTTTACTGAAGTCAAAAAGGACGAGAATCAGTACCTCACCTGCGTCAACGCCACTCTTAATATCGTGGGATAATCTGAGAAGAGCAGACTGGGTAGAGAAACCCTTACGAAAACCCGATTGACGGTCATCAAGAATATGGTGTGAATTGACAAAGTCAACGATTTGGCGGTGCAGGATTTTTTCAAACAACTTGGAGAGTTCACACAAGTTGGCAATGGGTCTGGTCTCAGAAGGAGAGGTAGGCGATCTAACCTTGGAGAGAGGACGCACTATAGCGCGTTTCCAGAGAGATGGGAAATAGCCCAGATTGAGACAGCAGTTGAAGAAAGAGGCCAAAAGGTTACCAATATGAGGCAAGGCCAAGGCAATAGCAAACAGTGGCAGTTGATCGTAGCCTGAGGCAAAGGAGACAGTAGGCGAAGAAACCATAAAGGAGCGAAGGTTGTCATAAGATATTTCGGTAAAGTTGAATTGTGGTACGTCAGGCGTAATGGATAGAATGATATTGGAGAATTGAGATTGTGAACAGGAAGGATAACAGTTTGAGACTGAGGAATAGTGGGCATTCAAGAGATCACGTGAAAAGAATATAAGTGGAGAGGAAAGAGGCGATTCAACTAAGCCAAGATTGGCAAGTTCTCGCCAAATCTTGGACGGAGCGGAAGCCGCGCTCAATCTGTTCATATAGAACTGCTCTCTGGCCCCTCTCAATTCAAGCGTGAGACGATTCCTGTAGAGCCTATAAATGTGATAGTCGAGAATGTTGCCGGATCTGCGTGCGGCATTGAAGAGATTGTTGCGATGCCGAATTCGGCGTGAGAGGTCGCCAGTGAGCCAAGGTGCAGACGGACAAATCACACGAAAAGAATGAACAGGAGCATGTAGGTCCAAGCTTGCAGCAATGTCCTTGGTTATGGTGCTCAGGATGTTGTCAATGTCAGACTCGCCCGGGCTCGTCAGACCAAAATTGCACGGAAAAGATGTAGAGAGCTTAGAGGTAAGAGTCTGGACAAACGCCCGCTCATCAAATCTCTTATAGCAGCGCCGAACCAAAGTGCGACTCGCGAAGGACGGAACCCTAAATGAATATGTTAACTCGATGAGATCATGACCGTTGATAAAAGGAGCGTCAGACTTACTAAAGGATAGAACCTTGCTCAAGTTGTCGACTACGAAAAGAGAGAGAGAGAGAGAGAGAGAGAGAAAGAGAGAGAGAGAGAGGGAGAGAGAGAGAGAGAGAGAGAGAGAGAGAGAGATAGATTAATTGATTGATTGATTGATTGATTGATTGATTGATTGATTGATTGATTGATTGATTGATTGATTGATTGATTGATTGATTGATTGATTGATTGATTGATTGATTGATTGATTGATTGATTGATTGATTGATTGATTGATTGATTGATTGATTGATTGATTGATTGATTGATGATTGATTGATTGATTGATTGATTGATTGATTGATTGATTGATTGATTGATTGATTGATTGATTGATTGATTGATTGATTGATTGATTGATTGATTGATTGATTGATTGATTGATTGATTGATTGATTGATTGATTGATTGATTGATTGATTGATTGATTGATTGATTGATTGATTGATTGATTGATTGATTGATTGATTGATTGATTGATTGATTGATTGATTGATGATTGATTGATTGATTGATTGATTGATTGATTGATTGATTGATTGATTGATTGATTGATTGATTGATTGATTGATTGATTGATTGATTGATTGATTGATTGATTGATTGATGATTGATTGATTGATTGATTGATTGATTGATTGATTGATTGATTGATTGATTGATTGATTGATTGATTGATTGATTGATTGATTGATTGATTGATTGATTGATTGATTGATTGATTGATTGATTGATTGATTGATTGATTGATTGATTGATGATTGATTGATTGATTGATTGATTGATTGATTGATTGATTGATTGATTGATTGATTGATTGATTGATTGATTGATTGATTGATTGATTGATTGATTGATTGATTGATTGATTGATTGATTGATTGATTGATTGATTGATTGATTGATTGATTGATTGATTGATTGATTGATTGATTGATTGATTGATTGATTGATTGATTGATTGATTGATTGATTGATTGGTTGATTGATTGATTGATTGATTGATTGATTGATTGATTGATTGATTGATATTTATTATGCCCAAACATAAGCTATAGGGCAAAGATACAATACAGCAAAGACACAGAATGCAACATAGTATTGATTCAGAAGGAAAGAAGAAGCATGAAAATTATATTGCATACTGAGTAATACTTAAAACTAATGCTTAACTAAAGAACTACCGCAACAAAATGAACTAAGATAATAACTGTATAGTGTGCCGCAATGCAGAATAACCTAAGATAATAACTAAATAGTATGCCATTTGGAGCAAGACCACTTAAAATTAACGGAAAAGTATTGCACAACAAAAAGAGACTACCAGTTACTCTGATTCGGACGAAAACAGAAACGCACGCAGAAGACACTTGAAGGATGTAAGAGACGAAGCCGATGTAATATTGCCCGAAAGAGAGTGCCAGAAATAAATGTTACATGATTAGACGACGGAGAATGACCAGTGTGCACACGTCAAACAAGCCTATCGAGATCAGCCATGGAGGAAACCTGAATCACGGGGTCACCGTCAGAGCGCCTGACGAGGACGCAACCATCTCTCACCCAGACATACGCATAAGACCTATCCTTGGCTACGCGCTTCGTCTGTCGACGCAATTCATAAATGTCTTTAGGGAGCATCTCATTTACATGCACACTCCGATCAGGGTCATTATCGCTCCCACAAACATCTCTCTGCCTCAGCGTGCGTCGCGCACGCTTCCTGGCTATCACTATATCCCGGACCGCACTCGAGGCCAAGGTGACAATCAAGGAATTAGCATCAGGGACAGGCAAAGGTCCACCATGCAGCGGCGTAGGCTTCCGAGCGACAGCCCTGACATCGAGAATGTGACAAGACAGATTAGGGATGTCTAAGGTCGCAAACACATTGCGAATGCACGCCGAGGGGGTAATAGACATTGTAGCTGGCACCCCCGACACAATAATCTCATTCGCAGACTGACCCCGCAAGGAAGAGCCAGGGGCTCCACAATCACTCCTCAATTCACTGATCTCGTTTGACAAAGCAGCACACTGTTGCTCTAACGCAGCAATGCGCTGATTGTTCCGCTCGACGCAATTCGCAATAGAATTAAGCTTATTAAGCTTTTCATTAAGTTCACTGTTAGTAGTCCGCTGATCTCCCACAAAAGCGGAAAATCGAGCCTCATGCTCTCGAGCAAAAGTGGAGAATCTAGCCTCCGACGCCTTCAATTGTTCAACAAGTTGACGTAGAAGCATGTTGGTTGTATCGTCAATTAGGCTGGTTGTGTTGGAAGGGTCGAACTGCTCAGTACATTCAACTCCAGGTGTAAGGGGAGGAGCCAGAGAGGCAGCTAATGATTCGCAAGGCACAACACCGTCAGCACTGTCCACACCCGGCACTAGAGGCTGTGAAGCAGCTAGCTCTTTACAGCAGTGATCCGCATATTTGGTCACGGAATATGGCTTGACGCAACCAGGATGAAAAGTTTTCCCGCACATGCACTAAACAGACTCGGTCGCGATCGGCTTCTTACACCTAGTACACTTGACACTCGTACGCTGCATAGTTGATTAGGTGACCGCAGCAAGGAGAAGAACCAAAGTACAAAGCAGCAGTACGGTGGGTAACAGAAGGTGGTGCAACTCAAAGCCCACAGATGTCGCCAAATGCACAAAAAGATGCAAGAAGGTACAAGAAGCAGCAGCATGCGCAGCAAAGCAGATCCACACCAGACTGAGGCCAGTTTGAGGTTAAAAAATAATGCCAGCTTTTCAGAAAATATCAGGCTATTAGGTTACCCGAGAAGAAAAACTAATATCAATCCTCGCGAGCAACAAAAACCAGCTCAAGCCTGGAACAAAACAGCCCGAAGGCAGCTTACGGCAGCGATAAAGTTCAGAAAAAGCCGGAGCAAGGAAATAATGCGACGTGCGGTAGAGAGAGAGAAAGAGAGAGAGAGAGAGAGAGAGAGAAAAAGAGAGAGAGAAAGAGAGAGAGAGATTGATTGATTGAGCTTTATTAGCCTTCTCGGCTATTATTTACATCAAATGTCTACAATTATTCAACATGAGGTACAATATATTCTTTTAACATACGTTTAAATTGATCTAATTTTTCACATTGCCTTAATTCAGTCGGTAAGGCGTTGTACATATTCAAACCTTCATAAAACAAACTTTTTTGTCCGCTTTTTGTTCTACGAAATTGTATTGCAATACTCCCGGTCTGTCTCGTTTGCCTTCCGCTCACATCTCCTACTATTTCTATCCTATTACCTAAGTGTTTTGGCAACATACCTTTTACTATCTTAAAAATAAAAATGCACACATTGTATCTTAGCCTCTGTCTCACACTCATAAACCTAAGGGTTTGTAGCATTAATTCTACTTTAGTATATCGCGAACATTGTAAAATGACCCTCATGGCTCGGTTTTGAGCCACTTGCAGTCGATTCAGCTGCGTTTCACCCATGCCTATTAACAACGTTGCACAATACTCAAAATGAGGTGCTATGATTGACTTGTACACAGTACATCTAGTGGGGAGAGGTGCACTTGGACACGGTACATTTGGACACCGTTCAATTGGACACGATCATTTGGACACGATCTATTGGACTCCGTTCGTTTGGACACCGTTCATTTGGACACCGTTTATATGGACACCGTTCATTTGGACACGAAAATACGCGACTTGTGCACTTGGACACGAAAATGAGCGACCTGTGCACTTGGACACGAGAATGCGCGGCTTGTGCAGTTGGACACGAGAATACGCGACCTGTTCACTTGGACACGAAAATGCGCGACCTGTTCACTTGGACACGAAAATACGCGGCCTGTGCAGTTGGACACGAAAATGAACGACCTGTGCACTTGGACACGAGAATGCGCGACCTGTTCACTTGGACACAAAAATGCGCGGCCTGTGCATTTGGACACGAGATATTAAGCGAGGTCCACCCTGCCTACCGGCGGAGGGGGTGCGGGAGGGAAGCCGAGGGCCCCCCCTTGCACCCCCCCCCCGCGTGTGTGTGTGTGTGTGTACACTATGTGGCTGCGACATATTTATCATCGAAAGTTATTTCGCATTTTCGTGTCCAAGTGAACAGGTCGCGCATTTTCGTGTCCAACTGCACAGGCCGCGCATTTTCGTGTCCAAGTGAACAGGTCGCGCATTTTCGTGTCCAAGTGAACAGGTCGCGTATTCTCGTGTCCAAGTGCACAGGTCGTTCATTTTCGTGTCCAAGTGCACAAGTCGCGTATTCTCGTGTCCAACTGCACAGGCCGCGCATTTTCGTGTCCAAGTGAACATTTCGCGCATTCTCGTGTCCAAGTGCACAGGTCGCGTATTTTCGTGTCCAAATGAACGGTGTCCATATAAACGGTGTCCAAATGAACGGTGTTCAAACGAACGGTGTCCAATAGATCGTGTCCAAATGACCGTGTCCAAATAAACTGTGTCCAAATGTACCGTGTCCAAGTGCAGGCCTCTCCATCTAGTGTAGACCGATATATCATTTCCTATTCTATTCAGAAAGCTTACTTTTTTCCCGATTTTCTTTAACATATAATCACAGTGCTCCTCCCAACGGAGTCTACTATCAATCATAACACCCAAATGTTTTGTTTTCTCCACACGCTCAATTACAGTTCCATCTAAGCTTTTCACTATTATGTCTGTTCTTAATTCTTTCCTTATACTTCTAACTATCATATATTTGGTCTTATCTGCATTCAATTTCAACATATTTACATTCATCCATTCTTCAACTATACCGAACACCATATTTAATTTCATTTCTAATTCTTCACAGCTTTCTCCTGTTACACTTACGGTCGTGTCATCTGCAAATAACTTAAATCTACTTCCCTTTGGACAAACTTTAACTATATCGTTTATATACAGAATAAACAATAGGGGTCCTAGTACAGATCCCTGTGGCACGCCATATACAGTATCAATTATTTCCGAACATATATCATTGAATCTAACTTGCTGCTTTCTATTACTTAAGTACGATTTTATCCATTCAAATACCACTCCTCTTATTCCATACTGATATAATTTTTCTAATAATCTTACTCTATCTACTGTTTCGAACGCTCTTTTAAGATCAAGGAATATTACTCCTACCATTTTTTTCTCCTCAACTAACCGCTTCCAGTCCTCGATAATACTTTGAATTGCCGTCTCACACGACTGATGTTTTCTAAATCCCGATTGATGTTTAGTTATTATTTCATTATCTTCTATAAATTTTTCCAACTGTTTTTTAACAACTAATTCTAACACTTGTTCATATATCGGTAACATATTAATCGGTCTATATTCGCTCGCTTTTTTTGACTTATTTACCTTTGGTATCGGTATTATCGTGGATGTTTTCCACCCCTCTGGACATTTACCTGTACTAAGCAAATCATTTATCACTCCTACAAATTCGTCTTTTATCTCGTGAATCACCATTTTTAGTATATTACTAGTTATCCCCTCCTCTGTTCCGCTCTTTTGTGGTAGTTCCCTAACAATTTGTATTAAATCGTTTGCATCAATTGGCTCAAAATTTTCCATGATATCCTTATTCTCAATTACATATATTGATCTCCTACCTGTTCTTTTCATCCCCTTATTATCAACAGATTTCACAATATTACTAATACTTTGTACATAACATATATTAAATTTATCAGCTATATTACACTCTTCAATGTCATATAATATTTCAAAATCTACATTATCAATGTCCACTGAGCCCCCTTGCTCACCCTTAATTAAATCTTTCAGTTTTCCACATTTTTGTAGGATCACCCTTATTATGATCTATCATATTCTCATAATATTCCTTCTTTTTTGTCTTGATAAGTTTAACTACTGCATTTCTTTCACTTTTGAAAAATGCCCAGTCCTGATCCGTACCTGTGATAACCGCCCTACTGTAGGCCTCATCCCTTCTTACTGCCGCTATTCTTATTTCATCTGAAAACCATTTCTTCCCTTCCCATACTTTCGGAATTTTAAACTTTTTCTTAGGCGCTACAGTATCCAATACATTTACTATACTATTAACAAATTTCTCAGCCCTTGTATTTACATCTAACCCTTGACCTTGCTCAATTCTTTCCCCCATTATACTAAGAAATTCATCTACATCAAACTTACTATAATCCCTGCCTCTAAATTCTTTATATTTATTATCTTTTATATTTACATTTAATTCAACTTTGAGCCATGCATGGTCCGTTATTTTCGGTTTCTCATTTACCTGCACCTTTACTATATTATTAGAAAAAATTAAGTCTATAATCGTTTGACTATCCTTTGTAACTCTCGTCGGATTATCAACATATTGCTTCATCCCTAAGTTTTGCATTACCGTTAATAATTTCTTTGAATAAAATGAATCTAGCAATATATCTATATTAAAGTCTCCTATTACCATACAGTCACCTTTTATTATTAAATTCTCTACTGTATCTTCCAAAAATCTCACAAAATCACCATCCGACGCACTCGGCGAATGATACACTACCGCTATCACACCCCTATACATATTCTCTCTCATTTCTATCGCCACGCACCAACAGTTTGACTCTATCTTTTTTTTCTCAACTATCTTAAATTTAATATTATTCCTAACGTATAAAAGCACTCCTCCTGTATGTCTATTTTCAGCATCACATCTAACTATACTATATCCCGGTATATTGACCTCACTATCCTCTATTTCTACAGTCAATCTCGTCTCCGATAACGCTAAGATCGCAGGATTCATTCTCTTCATAATCTGATGTTGTATCTCGTCCTTATGCGCCAAAAAGCTCTGAGCATTCGTATACCAAAGTAATTCAGCATCTTCCTGTAGTTGCTATTTCGCGTCTTCCCAGCCAGCTCTCTTTTTCTCTTCCTCTAGTACTCTCTTAAATGTCGGACACTCCGAATCTACCGCCTCATGTTCTAAATTCAGCTTTAAATTATAAGTCTTATTCTTATACATACAATTTATACAGCTCTTTTTCGTTGCCGTACAATCGCTCGCCTTATGGTTTCCTGCACATTTGAAACATGCTTCCTGCCTCGTGCAATTCTTAGCCATGTAGAAGTAATTCCAGCATTTGTAGCATCTTACGACGCTAATAAAGTTATATACTACACATTTTCTCCAACCAATATTTAATCTTCCTTTCTTTATCATCTCTTCATGTGTACCATCATCTACCTCCAAAATCAGAGATCCCTCTACCTCTCTTCTTCCACAGGATCGCTCGTTATTCTTGTCTCTTCCTTTAAATAATCTCTTCACTATCCGCATACAGAGATCCTCTCCAGCTACGCCTTCAATTTTATTCTGTTTTTTTAATCGCATTTAACAACTTATCATCATCTATTTTTATTTCATCTTCTCCAACATTAATTATTTTAATCTTGGGTTTCTTCCACCGTGGCTCATCGACCTTAAAATCCTCTCCCATTGTCGCCTGAACCTTGTCCTTTAACTTCTTCATTTCTTCACCAGTCTCACATCCAAGAATAACTGCTCCTTTACCTCCTTTTCTCATTTCCATGTTCTTAATGTCGATTTTTTCTTTTACTATCTTCTTTGTATATTCACTTTCCTGTTGTATTTTCGGTTTGACAATCAAAATATTCTCTTTTTTCTTCTCTCTAACCGTTTCACTGTAGCTCCTCTGCGCACCTCCTGTCGGTCTGTATACTCCTTCCCGTATCATTCTTCTCAATTCTTCCATTTCTTGCTTAACGCCTCCCATCTCTTCTCGAACTATCTCCTTGATCCATGTCAACTTCTTTTTTACATGCCATTTCGTCTCTCATTTCTTTCACCGTTTTGATAAGGCAATCTATCTTTTTATCCACATCGGATGTTATGCCTGCCGCTCCGCTCACGGCTGTTGACCTATTTCCACTACTTTGTACCGCACTCATTTTTGCCGATCCTGTTGTTTTTTCTGCCGATGCCGTTGTTTCCGTCACTGAACGTTTCATCGCCGAACTTGAATCCCCACTTTTATTATCTTTTATAGTAAATATTTCGTACTTTCCATTACAAGGGATAAGTTCATTATCCGCATTATACACTTTATGCAGTTTAAGGCAACTTTGATGAAATCCCTTGTCACACGGTATGCATTTATACAACTGCGTTTTTATCTCCTTTTTACACGCCCTACATATACAGTTACTCGCCAACTCACTCATGGCTCATTACCATATAATATACCGTTTTTCCTTATCGACTACTTTATCGCCCAAAGTTTTAATTTGTTGCCACCATTGGCGTAATCACGGCAACCACGTGGCAATATTCATTATGCCGAATCACCAGAGCCAATATCTCAACAAAATATTTTCATTTATTTCACTCCAATTCAAGACAACACAATGGTCTCAAATCATCACTTCCACTAACTCTCCGTCCTTAACTGCACCTTTGATGAAAATCACCAGTTCAAGAAACTGATATTTCCACCAAAATACCCGCTTATTGCAGGAGCACGCTATGGCACGCCTACTGAGACACGTCGCGGTTGTCAGAGAGAGATTGATTGATTGATTTTTATTATGCCATAGTCAAGACTTTAGGCAAATAGTGAATTATACAAAGATATACATGAGATAAGCAAGAGCGAAATACAAAAGACAGAAGTTAGAATATGTTTAAACAGAAAAATACAAGACGCAGTGTGATAACAATAATAGAGCAGAAAGCAAAAGTGGAAACAATGAAGATAGTAATGACAATAAAGCAAAAGGTAATACTATCTCCACTTTAGCCAATGCTTCACGACTTATTATGAAACAAAATAACTCGAGTGAAACATGTTAGAAAATACATAACTAATAAGATAATATTGCGTCACAAAGCCAAAATTTCGTTGAAAAAATGTAAATTATCTGAAATACTGCTGAGAAATTATAAACCAACGAAATTCAGTTATTGTGCTCTCTCAAACAAAAGAACAAGTATAACCACATAAACTAGACCAATGTAGAACTTACTTAAGCTTAAAACGATTATAAAGTTAAACATAAAGTGAAAAAGGTTATAAATCATTAAATATTTTATAGTGGTAAAAAAGAAAGGCCCGCATGTGCATAAGTAAAGCTATCATTAAACCTAAAGCGATTATCACGTTAAACATGAAGTGAAAAAGCATGTAAGTCATATTACATATAGTGGTGGATAAGAGAGGCATGCATGTGCCGTCACAAATGTCGAAGGAACACAGCCAGCATCAGCCAAGGGTCATTAAAGCCCTGCTAAATCAGCCTCAGAAGTAATCAATATGGGAGGCTGACCACGTACCTTGCGGACAAAAATACCGTTCGTGCACCATACATGCTTAAAAGATAACTGCCTGCCTATAACTCGAGTCCGGCGCAACAATTTGTAAATATCCATAGGAAGCAGTTCGTTTATATAAATATGGCCGGGGACATTTTTAGAGAAAACATCGTTGAGAGAGAGAGAGAGAGAGAGAGAGAGAGAGAGAGAGAGAGAGAGAGAGAGAGAGAGAGATTGATTGATTGATTCTTTATTATGCCATAGTCAAGACTTTAGGCAATTAATGAATAATACAGGTAAATATGTGATAAGCAAAATACAATAGACAAAAATAGAATAAGTAAGAACTAAAAAGAAAAAACGCAGTGTGATTACTATAATAAAGCGGTAAGCAGAAGTGGAAACGATAAAGATGATAATGTCTGAAAAGCGAAAAGTAATGAATCGTCTCCCTTTTCACCACTACTTCACCGTTAAAACCAATCAAATCAATTGAAACGTGTCGGAATGTACATAATTGATATGATGGCAATGCGTCGCATAACTAAATTTCGTTAAATAAGTATAGATTGTGAGAAATATTGCTGAGAATAGTGATTCAGCGAAATTCAGTCGTTGTGCTCACTCTCACTAAACAAAAACAAATGACGGAATTATAACATTGTAACTTAAAACTAGTATAGATTTTAACGTGGCAACTATTTATGTACAATGACTAGAATACACTTAGTCTACGTGATATCAAACGTGATAAACATGATTACGCACCTACCCTACGTCCTACTTAACAGTAGAAAGCCCTCCGGTAGAACCGCAAACGGAACTGAGCTCAAGTGAAAAGAGATAGTCATAGAGCTTTTGCTTGAATTCATTGGCAGACGAAGACAACACAACCTCAATAGGAAGCAAATTCCAAAAGTAAATGCCCGCAAGGTGGAAGGACCTGTGATAAGTCTCGGTTCTGTGAGTGGGAATTAGAAAAGTGTGTGGAAGCGCTAACCGTGATGATCGTCTAATCGAGAGATCAGCCTTTACAAAAATTTCAGAGAGATAGCTAGGAGACAAACCATTAGATATCTTATACATCTCAATACCGAGGAAGTAAAGACGTCTATTACTCACGGTCAGCCACCCGAGTCGATGACGGTAGGGAGTAATATGTTCATCACGTCTTAAATTGAAGATAAACCTTATCGCGCAGTTGACAAGCCTTTGCAGCTTAGTATTAAGCTCATCAGTGACATCATTGTAAACGAGAGAACAGTAGTCCAACAAAGGCCATATCAATGCAGACACAAGTTTTACGCGCAGTTGGAATGATAAGGAGTTTTTGTGATACTTGAGCTTGTGCAGCGTGAAGTGTACCCTCTTAGAAATGTGGGCGACGTGGCTGTCCCAGGATAGATCGGAGCTCATGATTACACCTAGATTACGTGCTTGGGTGACAAACGGAATAGAGGTGCCACTAACAGAGATGAGAGGTAGATCATTGAGATTAATTTGGTCAACGTAACGCTTGCTGCCGAGTATTAGGACCTTAGATTTATTAAGATTGAGAGACAATCCATTTGTGGCCGCATATTCAAAGATGACACCAACATCGTGGGCCACTAACTGCAAGGCAACATTCAGCTGGCTAAAGAGACACCTACGGTAAATTTGCGTATCGTCAGCAAAAATGAAACGTTGAGTAAATCGTAGGGAAGCACCGATGTCGTTGATAAATAGGGAAAAGAGGAGCGGTCCCAATACTGATCCCTGAGGAACACCAGAGGTGACTGATAGCCAATCAGAGAATCCATCAACCAGATCGGCAACCGCTTGAGAGCGACAGTGAGGTACGAGAAAATTAATTTTAGGGCAAGATCTGAAAACCCAAGCTTCCTCAGTTTGGTTAGAAGTAAAGAATGGGAGACTGTATCAAAGGCTTTACTAAAATCAAAGAGGACAAGAATCATTACCTCGCCCACATCGACGCCGCTCTTGATGTCATGGAATAATCTTAGAAGGGCAGACTGGGTAGAGTAACCCTTACGATAGCCCGATTGACGGTCGTCCAGAATAAGGTGCATATTGACGAAGTCAACGATTTGGCGGTGCAAGATTTTTTCGAACAGCTTCGAGAGTTCGCACAGGTTAGCAATGGGTCTCGTTTCGGAAGGAGAGATAGGTGATTTGACCTTGGAGAGAGGGCGCACAATAGCGCGTCTCCAAAGTGATGGAAAATAACCCAGATTAAGGCAGCAGTTGAAAAAGGTTGTCAGGAGGTTACCGATATGAGGCAAGGCCAAGGCGATAGCAAACAGTGGCAGTCGATCATAACCCGAGGCGAAAGAAATGGAAGATGATGAGACCATTAGGGAGCATAGGTTGTCATAAGATATTTCGGTAAAACTAAAATGAGGTTCGTCAGGCACAATGGATATAATGATGTTAGAGAATTCAGATTGAGTACAAGAAGGAGAACGATTAGAGACAAAGGAATAGTGAGCATTCAAAAGATCGCGTGAAAAGAAGTTGAGAGGTGAGGAAAGAGGCGATTCAACTAGACCAAGATTGGCCAGTTGACGCCATAATTTGGACGGATCGGTAACTGTGCTCAATCTGATCGCGTGAAACTGCTCTCTTGCTCCTCGCAAATCAAGTGTAAGTTGATTCCTGAAGAGCCTGTAAATATGGAAATCGAGAATATTGCCAGATCTGCGCGCCGCATTATAGAGACGGTTACAATGCCGAATACGGCGTATAAGGTCAACCGTAAGCCAAGGCGCCGACGGACGAGTCACACGAAATGAATGAATTGGAGCGTGTAGATCCAAACTAGCAGTGATGTCGTTAGTAATGGTGCTCAGGATGTTGTCAATCTCAGACTCGCCCGGGCTCGTCGGGCTAAAATCGCCCGGGAAAGATAAAAGGAGCTTGGAGGTAAGAGTCTCTACGAACTTTTGGTTATCGAATCTCTTAAAGCAACGACGAACCAAAGTACGATCCGTGAAGGACGGAGCCTTGACTGAATAGGTAAGCTCGATGAGATCATGACCATTGATGAAGGGGGCATCGGACTTACGGTAAGACAAAACTTTATCAAGGTTGTCGACTATAAAAACGTCTAACCATGAGTCTGAGGAGCTGGTATGAAAAGTCGGTTGTGAGTCGACGATATTAAGCGACAACTGAGAAACAATGCCCCTAAGGTGATTAGCCTCATATGAAGAAGCTAGGAGGTTACAATTTAAATCGCCAGTAATAATGATGTTCTTATAACTAGGTGTGAATGTAGAAAGTGCATCGATATAGTTACTAAAATTTTTGCCCTTCGGTCTGCGATACATGGTAGTGAATAAGAGAGGCTCGTGCGTGCCATAACGGATGTCGAGAATTAGATATTCGGGTGCATTCGAAAAAGCGAAGGGCGACGACGCCAGCACGCGCGCACGCAATGATTCGTGCACATAACAGGCCACACCACCCCCCTCCCTGCCCTCCCTGTCTACACGCAACAGATAATAACCGGAGATACGCACAAGATCGTCGGAAATGTGTGAGTAAAGCCAGGTCTCCGAAATTGAGATAATGTGAAAAAAGTTAGACGATGAAAAGGCCTGTATAGACTCAAGATGAGCAGGAAGGAAGCTTGCGTTGAAGTGGGCAATCGCGAGACAATTGTGCGAGGCAGACGGAACACGGCCGGTGTCAACCGTGAGTCACTGAAGCTCCGCTAAATCAGCCTCAGTAGCGATCTGAATCGGAGATTGACCGTGGTCTCTACGGACAAAGATCTGGCCGTCTCTGCACCATACGTGCTTAAAAGACAACTGCTTCGCCTTTACACGAGTTCTGCGCAACAAGTTATAAACATCTGTAGGAAGTAGCTCGTTTATATAAATGTGCCCGGGGACGTCCCTCGAGAGAACATCGCTGACCGTCAAGCGACGCTTGCGGCGCATAGCCCCGAGAATAAAGTCACGAATCTCACGCGACTTAAGTACTACGATAATTGATCGCGGTTTAACAATAGAGACCGTACGGTCGGAGGCAGAAACGGTGCTAGGCGCCGCTTCACGCGTCGCAGACACGTTACTAACCCCTACGTCTCGAGTCTCAAGAACATCGGAAGCAAGCTGTGGTAAACCCAGCGCGCGAAAAACACTGGTAACGAGCTGTTCAGATGTGTCAGTCAAAGAACCTGGTATCCCAGAAATAATAATGTCCGATGTTCGCAGGACTCGAGACGCGGTAGGCTGCGAAACAGGATGAGGACAACTCGAGTCACTCCTTAAATCGCGCACCTCACTCGCGAGAGCACACTGCTGCTCTAACTCGGTAATACGCTGACTATTGCGCTCGACGCTTTGTGCAATCACGTTTAATTGGTTAAGTTTTTCGTTGATTACATTGCTCATACGCCGCTGGTCTTCAATAAAAGTCGAGAATTGTGCCTCCGATGCTGAGAATCGTGAATCCGACACCTCGATAAAAGCGGAGAATCGTGCCTCTGATGCCTTCAACAGCTTGATCAGTTGGCATAAAAGCGTGTTTGTTGTAACGTCAGTCTGGCTGGTAGTGTTGGTGAAGTCAAACTGCTCGGTGCATTCAACACCCGGTGTAAGAGGAGGAGCCAGAGAAGCAGCGGACGTCACGCCAGGAACAACACCGTCTGCACCATCCGCGCCCGGCACCAGAGGATGCGAAGCAGCCAGCTCTTTGCAGCAATGGTCCGCGTATTTTGTTACGGAAAATGGCTTGACGCAACCAGGATGAAAAGTTTTCCCGCACTTACACCCAACAGTCTCAGTCGCAATCGGCTTCACGCACCAAGTACACTTGATGCTTGTACGCTGCATAGTTGATTTGGTGACAGCAGCAAAGAGAAGAACCAAATGCAAAGCGGCTGTTCGGTGGATAACAGAAGATAGTGCAACTCCAAGCCCACAGGTGTCGCCACATGCACGAAAAGATGCAAGAAGAAGATGTAATTCACACCAGGCTCCGGCAAGTTTGAGGTTAGAAAATAGTGCCAGCTTTTCCGGAAAATATCAGGTTATAGAGTTACCCGAAAAGAAAGACACATATCGATCTTCACGAGCAACAAAAGACCAGCTCAAGCCTAGAACAAAACAGCCCGAAGGCAGCTTACGGTAGCAAAAGTTCACAAAAAGCCGGAGCAAGGAAGCAGTGCGACATGCGGTACTCACCGATCCAGAGAGAGAGAGAGAGAGAGAGAGAGAGAGAGAGAGAGAGAGAGAGATGTCTTTATTTAGCAATTTGCTACTTCATACAAATACGCCATAAACTGTAAAGAATACAATACAATTATGCAACAAAAACTGTCCTAACAATAGTTTTCCTTATTTTTTGTTTCTTTTTTTATGTACTTCGCTAGCTTCTTTTTTAAAATTTTTATTTCCGTTTTATTTTGTATTTCTATTGGAATATCATTGAACATCAGGAATCCATGATACGTTAAAGTCTTGTGTGGTGTGAGTGTTCGTGTCCTTTCTACTACTATATTTGCTACTTCATACAAATACGCCATAAACTGTAAAGAATACAATACAATTATGCAACAAAAACTGTCCTAACAATAGTTTTCCTTATTTTTTGTTTCTTTCTTTTATGTACTTCGCTAGCTTCTTTTTTAAAATTTTTATTTCCGTTTTATTTTGTATTTCTATTGGAATATCATTGAACATCAGGAATCCATGATACGTTAAAGTCTTGTGTGGTGTGAGTGTTCGTGTCCTTTCTACTACTATATTTGCATTGCTTCTAGTGTTATATGCATGTCTCTCATTAATTTTTTTTATTTCACCTAATAAATATTTTGACACCATATTATTTCTCATCTTATATAGTAGTATACATACATTATATTCCATTCTTTGTTTTACAGTCATAAAACACAAAGCCTCCAACATAGATTTAATCGCCGTATATCTATTTACATTTAGTATTATACGCATTGCACGGTTCTGCGTTTTCTGTAACATTTGCATCAAGCGTTGACTAAAATTCAACATTATACTGCTACAATATTCGTAATGCGGTGCAATTACAGTTTTATATATTAATACTTTTACATAACTGCTTACATTGTTCCTTATTCGACCTAAAAAACCTATTTTTTCCCTACTTTTTTGCCATGTACCATGCGTGCTTCTCGAAGGTTAAATGCTTATCTATAAGTATACCCAGATATTTTGTATCTTGAACTTCTTTGACTGTTTCGTTTCCTATATAAATATCACCATTGCTTCTCTTACTTATTTTTCTAGGATCACAGATGGTCATAAATACTGTCTTTTTAATATTAACTTTTAACAAATTTTTGTTTAACCAGAGAGAGAGAGAGAGAGAGAGAGAGAGAGAGAGAGAGAGAGAGAGAGAGAGACAAAGAGAGAGAGAGAAAAAGAGGGGGGGGAGGAGGGAACGCGAGCGGGGAACGCGAGAAAGAGCGCGAAAGAGCAATAAATACGTACGATATAACCTCGCCATCCTCGCTCAGGGTGTATCCCAGGAACCAGCCATCCGCAAGGCGCGAACTCTGTCATTCCAGCACTCATGCACTCCGTTCGGAGTGTTCGGACGCGATAACGCGGACGGAATATTTCTCGACGACGCGGACGTCTAAAACTGCCCGTTACATGTACGAGTTTGACTCGCGAGTCCGGCTCGGCGAGCTTGATTCGTAAACCGGACTCGAATGTTTTTCACCACACACACACTCCCGAATAGTCCCAAAATTTGGCTCGTCGGACGCCGAGCCCGGTTCGTGACATCTCACCCACGAACGAGTAGAAACCGAGCCGAGCCGGACTCGCAACGTGTATGGGCCGCTTTACGGTTATGTTTACCGCGCTGTCACACACCGCCGGCACTAGTCTGTGACCAAGATTGAGTTTTGGAACGCAGTCCTGGCATCACTGCCCTCTCGTGTTAAGACAGTGAAAGGGACAAAATTCGGCTGGCATCACTGCCCTCTCGTGTTAAGACAGTGAAAGGGACGATGATGATGACGTTTCTTAAATTGAAAATTTCACACTTTATCCTTTGCATCGTAAGATCTCCGCTCGTAGGGCACGTGAAAGAAAAATAAAAATACTTTTATTATATAAATTTGGTCCAAGCTATCCATTAAGCCTAGTTAGAACTTCATCCGTTCACTGGTTATCGAGATCTAAAAATCTCGGGTACTCACAAATTGTCGCGTCGCGTATATAGAGCCACGGGGTCTCACTCCGTGCGTACTTGGCGCGAGACACTACCATGTCTCTTGATATTGCAAATGTTGCAGTGCAGTGTTTTTGAGATGTTGATTCATCGTTTATGTGCTGTATAGGCATACAACACAAAAAGTTAAAACAACGTTGCTGGGACGTTGCAATGTTGTATGTTGAAGTATAAATATATTCCCAAGGTTGAATTTATGTTGATTTTTCTACATTGATTCTTTATGTTGATACAACATTGAAAAAACATTAAAGAAATTATTGCTCTTTCTGCACTAGTTCGCAACAAAGCCGCTAGGCGGCATGTGACAGCAAGACTAACTCGTAAGTAAATCTCAATTAGAGAGGAATAAAAGCAAGTCCCCAAGGAAGCAAAATCACGACATCCGCGGGTCTGCGGACTCAGCGCTTTTTTTAGATCTAGAGGAATAAACCTAGCCGAGCTCAGAAAACTTCTAACAGTTGTAAAAAAAAACATTTTGCTAAATGCGGTCAATGTTAATCAATACATAACAATTTACATATAATAATTTTTGCACTTTTAATATTTGCCAGTTAATATATCATTACAAGATTTTTGAGCACTATAAAGATGTGTTACACACAAATATAAGCAAGAAAAAAGCATCAAAGTCAGGGGATCACCACTAGCCCATTTGATCATTGAAGTCAAGCAACATAAGGCGCGGGTTACTACTTGGATGGGTGCCCGACTGAGAGTGGATTTTTTCGGGCAAGCGAGCGGTTGTACGCACATGGCTTGGGAGCGTGTAGTGCTTTGACCAACCTCAAATTGTCCGCAGTCGTTCTCAACAAATTTTTTTTCTTTGTCCGTGCTTTCAGCAAGTAGAGCAGCAAAAGAAAATTTCTTAAATTTTAAGAATATATTGTGCTAAGAATATTTTTCTCTTAGTGTGTTAGACAAATTCTTTTGAGGTCATATATTAAAGTAAAATTGTCTAACAGATTCAAAGAATTCCGCTGAAGATGAGATTATATTCTTTTGGATGATATATTACACAAACTTGCTATAATATTATATTATAATTTTGCTGCAACATTATACTGCAATATTTCTGAAAGCGGAAATTTTACCGTTGCTGTAAATTTGCAGCAATTTTGCAACATTTCACTATTTTTATGCAATCTTGCGATGAAATGTTGCTGCAATGTTTGTACAATCTTGCTGTGCTATATGGGATGTTAAATGTTTTATTTTTTAATAAAAAAGGAAGTGTTTACTAAAAAAATTTTGTTACTAGGTTACTCCATTATTGTAGTAATTAATAAATATTATAATCAATTTTTATAAGGTTAACTAAACATTTAATAAAAATTTAATAAAAATATTTTATTGTCAATTTTATTTTAATTCCATTTTTATGTAATTATAAGTGATAAAACTTTATATTATAGTTTGTTTAATAGAAATTAAAATAAAAGCAAATTTTTTAAATTTATTTCATATTGTTATTTTAAAAGTGCTCTCCAATTTAATCATTGCCTTCAAACGTAACAATATTTTAACAATAAGGAGCGAGTAATAAATATAAAATTAATTAGTATTTAAAAATTAATTACTATTTATTTTTAAATTAATTACTATTTATTAGGGCCAATTTTTCAATAGTCATTTAAACTGAAGTTCAACTAAATTCACTCTGTCTTTTTCTACAAGGGATAGTTAGAAAAAGACAAAGAGTGAGTTAACTTAAAATTAAAGTTAAGCGCCTAGTAAAAAACTAGAATATTTTTTAAATAAAGTTCTGTTTAAATTTAACTTTCTTTATTTATGTTAAAAAAATAAAACAAGAAAAAAAACTTTGGTAATTATGCATATTAAGACCCCACTCGCCAATGACCTTGATCTTGACATATGTTGTCAAGGTCACCCTCCTGAGTGACCTTTAGAAGGTTTTAGCCGGCGGTCATTGTTTACTAAAAAGTTATTAACAAAAAAGAATTGAAATTATAATAGTTATTTTGAGTACTAATAGACATAAATGACTAATATTTATGTGGAAATAGTACATGTATGAACGAAAAAAAGTTAGTTAAAGTAGCGAATTGTTGGTATATTGAAAGAAAAGTTAAAGCAGGGAATAGAGAGTATGTGCTTCAACTTACAAAGCACATACTTGTAAAGCGCGTCACTAACCTATAGATTAGTGGGGCGCTTTACAAGTGTGTGCTTTGTATGTGCTTCAACTTACAAAGCACATTCTTGTAAAGCGCGTCACTAACCTATAGGTTAGTGGCGCGCTTTATAAGTATGTGCTTTGTATGTGCTTCAACTTAGAAAGCACATACTTGTAAAACGCGTCACTAACCTATAGGTTTTGTCAATAACCAACTATTATCTGCTTTAACAAAGATTTAACATGCTTTTGCCATGATTAAAGTAGAGAATACTTGTATTCACGCTTTCTAATATACATAAAATAGTGTATATACTTTTCAATATATCAACTATTCTCTGCTTCAAATAACTTTCCTTTCAATATACCAACAATTCACTGCTTTAAAAAACTCCCCACCAAAGTTTTTTTGTTTTTAACTTTTTAATAAACAATGACCGCCAGCTAAAACCTTCTGAAGGTCACTCAGGAGAGTGACCTTGACAACATATGTCAAGGTCAAGGTCGTTTATGCCTTTCAATACTCAAAATAACTGCTATATTTTTCAAACTTTTTTGTTTATGACTTTTTAATAAACAATGACCGCCGGCTAAAACCTTCTGAAGGTCACTCAGGAGGGTGACCTTGACAACATATGTCAAGGTCAAGGTCATTGGCGAGTGGGGTCTTAATATGCATAATTACCAAAACTTTTTGTAAACAGATTGACGGAAATCGAACCCGGCAGCTTAGCAGTCAAGCGCCGTAGATGCCCCGTTATGCCACCTCGTCAAAAATCTCTGCTCACGAATCGGTAGACTTGCGTCGCGTATTTTTCAAGAGCGTTTTTCTCGAAAACGGCTGAGAAGTGCGTATTAGCGCTTTACTATTTTTTAGTATCAGTGAAGGAGTATTATAAAAAAAAGTTTCGCCAAATCCGTATTGCGGACTTTGCGCCCTCCCCTTGTTAGTACCTATATTAATTATTTTTAAACAATACATTAAAAAGAGTATAATATTTATGCCTTTACGTATTTCGCAATATTTTATTTCTAGTCCTAGGACAAGCATCCTACAGATGTAAAACGCCGCAAAGCGTACCAGACGCTTGTCGTCGTGTGTATGTATTTCCGCGTACGCGCGTGCGCGCCGGTTCTCGCACCTCGCCTCGCGACAACGTGTGGGTCGTGCAAATGCTAACACGCGGCGGTATAGAGACAGAAACACTTCGTCTGAACAGGCTCTTATGATCATAACCTTTTTAATCCATAAAGTTACGAGATTTTGCTCTCTTTTTTTCTAATACCTTTCTCTTTCTATCGCTCTCGCTCCGTCGCACATGTTCCCCCGCTCGCTCTTTCTCGCTCGCATTCACCCTCTTGCTCTCACTCGCTCGCACTCGCTCTCTCGCTCTTGGTTCCTCACTTGGACTCGAAAAATATAATACATAAATAGAAATATTTGTCCCAATTTGACTTATCGGCCTGATTTACCTGCTGGGTCCATAAAAATGCGCGCATTTTATCGAAAATCAAGAACCATTTGTAGTCGAAAATATAAAAAAGACAAGAATTTTCTAGACGATAACGTTTCCTAAATGTAAATTTCCAAATTCGAACTTTGCGCGGAAATATCCACTCGCAGGGCACGTAAAGAAAAAATAAAAACACTTTTAATATATATTAAGACCGTTAAGATATACAATCAATATACGGGACTTGGTTAGTGGACGTGGACGAGTGAGTGTCGGAAAGTGTGTGACTGCGATAATCTAGCGGAAAATTTAGAGTAGGCGATAGTTTGTTAAGTGCGAAGGGGTGGAGAGGACGGGTTGTAAAGGGTGGAAGCGGCGTAATTGAGGGGAAGACGCGAAAAGCGGCAGGAAGACGAAAAAACAAGTATTAAAATAAGGGAGAGCTATAATAGGTTAGGTATAAGATAAGGTAACTACACGCGGTATAGGCACGGTTATTATACGGAGGTAGATAGGAAATCAAATCGACAAGACGGGTGGTGACCCGCGGCGGCGAAGGAGGGAGGTACTAGGCAGACGTGCTTAAGCTCCGTTTACATGTCAAGAGAGGCGCAAGCCATAGGCAAAGGGAGGGCCGCGGGGGAACTGAGAGGAAGGGAAAGAGCTGATTCGTTGAGTATATTGGATTACGTGCGCGGCGGAGATAGGGAGGAGAAATAATATAACAAGAGGAAACGAGAAGAGAGAGAGACTGGCGGACAAAATGTTTAAGAAAAGCAATAAGATGGAAAGAACACCACCAGGTTTGAAGCAGACGGAGAAGGAAAGGGGGATAAAGAATGAAGAAGAAACACTGATAGGAATGTTGAGGAAACTCAAGGAACTCAGGGAATAGTGGCTGGAGTAAGGAAACTTAAAGAAGAAATGGTAGGATTAAGGAATGAAATAAAGGAACTAAAAGAAAAATGGGATGTTGAAGAGATAATGGCAAAGATAACAAAACAATGTGAAGGATGCGAAGGAGAGGATATTATTATAAGAGGCGATTTTAATATCAGAATAGGTAGCTTAGGAGGGGGTAGGGATGATGAGTTTGACTCTGAGAGGGAGAGTAAAGATAAAGTTATAGGGGATGGCAATAGAAGTTTCGCGGGCATGATAAACGAAAAAGGATGGTATTTTTTGAATGGTTGTACAGAGGGGGACTGTGAAGAGGAATTTACGTATGTGGGTGCGAGAGGATGTTCAGTAATCGATTATGTAATTGTGAATGATAGTATGCAAGAGCGAGTGCTGGAATTCAGGATAGGGGACAAGGTGGACTCGGATCATTTGCCTTTGACCTTGTTACTAGAGGAAGAGGAGAACATGAGATAAATGGAGGAATAGACAAAAGAGAAAGAGGAGGAACAGAATATGACGAAGAAGATCATATGCTGGAACGAGGAGGCGAGGAGATTATACGGGGAGAGGACGGAAATATGGAATGAGAATGAGGAGCAGGAAATAGAATCAGTAGATAGAAAACGGAAGAAAATTAAAGACTGGATCCTTGGAGCTTTGGTGTATGAGAAATTGAAGATAAAGAAGAAGAGGAAAATAGGGCACAAGGATTGACGGGACAGGAGTTGCACCAAAAAGAAAAGGGAAGTGAAAAGAAAGCACATAAGAGCGGAAAAGAGAGTAAGGAAGATTACTTGGAAGGAAAGAAATGCCTGAAGGGGTGGTTAGAGAAGAAAAGGAAGGAGAAGAGAAAGATGGAAGAAGAGGAATTAAGAAAACTGAAGGACGAAAACAAAATTTAGAACTACATAAACAGGCGAAGAAAGAAGAAAGAACGGAAAGAGAATAACATCCAGAAAGAAAACTGGAGAAGATATTTCATGGAGTTGTTAGGTGGCACCGAAATGGGAGTAAGGGTAGAAGCAATGGAGGTACGTGACATTGGGACAGAAAAAATAAACGAGGAACAGGTTCAAGATACAGAAAGGGAGTTACAAGATAAGGAGATAGTGAGGGCAGTCAGGAACATGAAGTTAGGCAAAGCTGCAGGTGTCGACGGAATTCCAACGGAAGCATGGTGGTATGGTGGCGTAACAGTAAGAAGAGGTCTAACCAATCTGTTAAAGCTTATTTGGAAGGAAGGTAAAATTCCGACTGAATGGCGAACGAGCATAGTTGTCCCCTTATACTCGTATAAAAGGGGAGATAAAGAAAGAACAGACTGCATAAAAGGTATATGCGGAAATACTAAGGTACAGATTCGAAGAAACAATAGAAAAGAAAGAATTGATACCTGACAGCCAAGCCGGCTTTAGAAAAGGGAGGTCTACGATAGACAACGTATTTATCTTGAACCATATAGCACAAAGAGAGAGGGAGAAAGGTATAGAGACTGGGAAGGACAAGATTTTCGCAATATTTGTGGACCTGAAGGCAGCATTCGACAACGTGGACAGAAGAATTTTATGGAAGACAATAAAAGAGAAAGGGGTGGAGCGCGGTTTAATAAATAGGATAAAGGAAATTTACAAAGAGACGGAGATGACAATCAGGACAAAGGACAAGTTCACGAGGAACTTCAAGACGAAGAAAGGTGTAAAGCAAGGCTGTGTAATGAGTCCCGCCCTGTTCAACTTATACATTGCGGACATTGATAAAGTGTTAGAAAAGCGTGGTATTGGAGGCGTAGAGTTAGGAGGAGTGAGAGTGTGGTCGTTAGCATACGCGGATGACATGGTTCTGGTAGCGAAAAATAGAGAGGCCTTATTAGATATGATGAGTGTGCTGAAAAGATTTTTAAAAGAAAGGAAACTAGAATTAAATACAGAAAACACAAAAGTGATGGTATTTAATAGTAAAGGTAAAAAAGAAAGGAAGGCATGGAAATGGGACAATAAAATAATAGAGGAAGTAGAAAATTTCAAATATCTGGGATTCACGTTTAATAGAAAAGGTAATTATGCCGATCATATAAAAGAACTGAACAGGAAAGGAAGGATTGATGCAAATAGGGTTTGGGGTTTAGAAGGAAGTTTATGCAAAGATAATTTTTGTAAATTTAAGTACTTACAATTAGTGAAAAGTGTAATGGGATATGGAGCAGAGATATGGGGGTGGAGTGAAAAAAAGGAGTTGGAAAAAGTCATGATGGATTATGTAAGATAGGTTTTTAGGCTAAATTTTTGCATACCGAGATATGTGATATTAAGGAAACTAGGATTAAAGAAATTAAAAATTGGTTGGGGTGTAAGAGCGATGAGGTACGAGAAAAGAAGCAGAGAAAAAAGACGGAAGTCTAGTTAAGGCATGTTGGGTTGAAAAGGACAAAATGGGTGGAAAGAAAAAGGATTTATATAATTTGGAACGAGAAAGATTTTATAATAACAATGGTTGGAGCTCAGAAGTAATAAAAGAATTAAATAATGAAGGTAAAAATGTGGAAGGCTTAGTAAGAATAAGGGAACGGGACATACAAGAGCAGATAATAAACAGTAAGATAGCAGAGGCAAGGTATAATACAAGGTACAAAAAGATAGGGTTGAGAAACGAAACACCCAGTTATTTATTGAAAGAAAACTTGGATAAAGTAAGAACAGGAAATGAGATTAGAGCCATGATAAAACTAAGGTGCGGCAATTTAGAGGAAACAAATAAATATTGGCGGAACGAAGAAGATACAAAGTGTAGATTCTGCAAGACGGGTAGGGACAACTTAGAACATTATATAAGCGAGTGCATTATCACAAAATTGTGGTTTGAGAATCTAGGTAGGAATAACAAAGAAAGATTAGAGAATATATGTGATGACTTTAGAGTGAAAAAAAGAAAGGTGTTAAATAGATTATGGAAAAGCAGAAAGGAATGCTATAAAAAGAATAGGATAAGGGATCAGAAAAATGAGGAAGAAGTAAGCTAGGATGGAGCGTGAATAGGTGCAGTAATGGAAACAGCTAAATAAACAATATTGTGCGTGCGGCTTGTATGTAAAGAAGAAAGATGGATAATGAGTGGACGGATGCGTGTTTTAAGTAGGAAATGTAAACAAAGTCCTTTCTTGACGTATAGCTGAAATAAAGGCTTTATACAGGGTTTACCAAAAATAATAAAAAAAGTAAAAAAATTACCCCAGCCAGGGTTCGAACCTGGAACCTCCCGTATTCCGATCGGGCGTCGTGCCAATTCGACCATATTGATTGTATATCTTAACGGTCTTAATATACATATATTAATTGTTTATTCACGTCGCGTCGCCTGAGAAAGACGTTCAAATTATTATTATCCGGTTATTGCGATAAATATTACCACATGCCCCGGTGGTCGATTTCAAAATGTATTTGTAATTAAACAACTTTAATTACAATTCCGAAAAACATTTGTACTTAAACTAAATTTAAATTAAAGTTATGTAAAATAATTAGTAATTAAGAACTTCAGTCACAAAAGTATTGTTATTTACAACTCTGCTAGTGTAAATCCGACCGTGCAACCTCCACGCGGTACATCTTGGGTAACGCTAATGCCGGCGGTATCGTTGATTTCAAGCTCCGTAACTTGAAAAGTATTTAATAAAAAAATACTTAATTATAGTGTTTTAAAAAGCTCTCGAGGTAAGCGATAAGAATATGCAATCAAAAATAGAAGTTTCCATTTAAAAATTTTAAAGTTATTTTTACCTGTCATTAACAAAGTTATTTGCAGTCACACTAATATTACTATTTAATGCGTTACTTGAAACCCTACAACTTTTGTTTGAAACATTTTTTTCTAAAATGCGTAGTTTTCGAAATATATAGGGGTTTCCATACTTTTGGTAAACCCTGTATATACTATCAATATACAAAGGAAATAACCATTTACGGTCCAAGCTTGGATCTCAGGTAGCTCAATATTATTTCTATATGTATTTAAAATACGCGTATTTTCCAACATATTAAACTGCGCGCCGATTACTTGTCGGACTTAAAACGCAGTTATTGTTGGAACATTAGAAATCCCCTCTGCCCTCCATAATTAAATCGATATCGATATAATATTAAAATCACTGTAAAGAACTTATTGCAAAAAATATTATCCCAGCCAGGGTTCAAACCTGGAACCTCCCGTATTCCGTTCGGGCGTCGTGCCAATTCGACCACCGGGGCATGTGGTAATATTTATCGCAATAACCGGATAATAATAATTTGAACGTCTTTCTCAGGCGACGTGAATAAACAATTAATATATGTATATTAAGACCGTTAAGATATACAATCAATATGGTCGAATTGGCACGACGCCCGAACGGAATACGGGAGGTTCCAGGTTCGAACCCTGGCTGGGGTAATTTTTTCACAAGAAGTTGTTTACAGTGATTTTAATATCAAATCGATATCGATTTAATTAAGGAGGGAAGAGGGAATTTCTAATGTTCCAATAATAACTGTGTTTTAAGTCCGACAAATAATCGGCGCGCAGTTTAATATGTTAGAAAATATGCGTATTTTAAATACATATAGAAATAATATTGAGTTACTTAAGATCCAAGCTTGGATCGTAAATGGCTATTTCCTTTGTATATTGATTGAAAAACACTTTTATTATATAATTCAAACCCAAGCTATTGATTAAGCCTACTTGAAACATGATCGCTTCAGCCGTTATGAGATCCGATAATCTCGGGTACTCTCTCCGGCGTAGAGATAGGGGAGCTAGTTGGTACTTTTCTTTAATGATTTTTTTAAACGTAACTAATAGATGGAATACAAGCCGCAGAAGAATTTTTCAATAGCCATACGCTTATACAACACAAAAATAATTTTTTTAACTGACAATGAGTAGTATAATTAACTTTGTTGCATCAATAAAAATTATAAGGCGACTACATTTGTAGCAACCAGCCCTATATGTGGTGTAAGTTGTTGCAGTTACTAAAATAAGTTGTGACAAATCCAGTTTTCAAAATATAATACATTTAATAAAAAGAAATAACAACATGTAACTATATATGTTATATTACATTTACATTGTTGAATGCAAAATTATAATATAGATATAATGTAACTGATGTTGAGTAGGCGAATATGTAATAAGAGGTGTTAACGGTGAAATCTTACATAAGATCAAAATATCTGTTACTGTTGCGTTGAGGTTATGTGTTACATCGACGGAGTTGGTAGAAGTTATAAGTAGAAAGCTGTAACAACACACCCCGTCACAACCAGTCCCGGCCTGCCATATTTAGATATTTTAATTATTGCTTAAGCAAAAAAATGTTTCAAGACATTAACATAACTGGAAGTTATCACGTTTAAAATAAAGATTTTAAAGAAACAGTTTGAATTATGATATAATGACCAGATTTATATATATGTTACGGGAAATAGGAATAATCGGGAATTATACGTAACGGCCGGCCAATATGCATAATTTCCAATCTGCTCGGTCAAAGTAATTAATAGAGAAGAATTAATCTTTCCCGGTCATTATGCATATTTCCTAATGCTAAATGGTTATTTTGATAAATCAGCTTATTTGAGTTAATTTTCCCGGCAGTCTTAACAGTTTAAGGTAATAATTAAAGCAGACAACTGTTTGTGCTTTTGGTTAAAGCAGAGAATACTCTGTATTTTTACTATTCTCACGGTGTTGAAACTTATGTATATTTATAATGCATATCGCTTGACTTTCAATAATGAATATGTCGCAGCCACATGCACACACACACAAACACGCAGCACTTGTGATAACTTGCCCTGACGCTACGGACTACCAAAGATCTATAAAAATGGCTTTCCACTATGTTTAAAATATACCGCGAATGGATGCGCGACGCGAGGAGAGGCCGTGTATAATCGTGCGCGGCAGAGTAAAATCAATATATCAATTTTCCGAAAACGCGCGAAGAAGGCCGATCTTTGTTTACGGCGCGCCGTTCGGCTGCGTGCGCGATGCGGCGACGGCGAACTCACTTCTTGTCGCGAGCTCGAGCCGAGCACACGTCCTTGCGCGAGCAGTCACGCTGGTTGGGGTGACGCAAATCCCCCCTTTGGGGGAGGGAGGAGAGGTACCCTATATTGTAGCGCTTGACAAGAGAAGTTCAGTGGTGGTACTCTCCCTCGTTAACTCTCACCCGTTAAACCCCCAAGGGGGAAAATGTAAGATAATCTCAAAAATAAATATTTGCACATTTCATCACTTTTTAACCCTCTACGGGTGGTGATCAAAAGTATATGCGGAGGGAGGGGCCTTTGTACTTTGTAAGTTGTAAAGCGAGGCCCCCCGAACCCCCTGGACCCCCTTTGGGGGGCTCCGCCCCCTACCCCCGCCGGGGGGCTTCGCCCCCTGGACCCTCCATTGGGAGTTTCGCTTACACGTACTACATGCTAAGTTGTAAAGCGAGATCCAGGTGAAGCTCCCAAGGGAGGTCCAGGGCGTGAAGCCCCCCGGTGGGGGTAGGGGGCGGAGTCCCCCGAAAGGAAGTCCAAGGGGCGCAGCCCCCGGCCAGGAGGGTTCGGGGGGGCTCCGCCCCCCCGACTTTGATATAACACTTTTCTATTGCAAAAGCACCATCTATTACGAAAACAAGACTTAATCTGGTAGAAAAAAATGTGAAACAGGCGCTGGCAGGAAGGGTGGTTGTGGAGAGAGGGGCAACGCCCTACCTTGCGTAGGGGTCTTGCTAATCTTTTCTGTATCTATTTTTAGTATATTGTAGACTCATCTATTTAGTAAGGCAAAGATTTAATAGATATACAGATCTTACATGTCGGGTGAATGGAACGTCCTACCTTGCTTACGGGTCCTACCTTGCGTACGCACACCAATGCAAGCCCCTCCGCAGGGGGGCGGAACCTACTGCATCCACGCACGCACTTCTCCACCCACACAACAATCGGGTTGGGTTAGGTCAGTTTTTTTGGAAGTGGAGCCCCCCGCATATACACAAGGGGTCAGGGTGCAGGATAAAAGGGGGGCGAAGGCCCCCCGCATATACTTTTAATTACTACCCGTAGAGGGTTAAAAAGTGATTAAATGTGCAAATATTTATATATTTTTTTAGATTATTTTACATTTTCCCCCTTGGGGGTCTAACGGGTGAGAGTTAACAAGGGAGAGTCCCACCACTGAACTTCTCTTGTCAAGCGCTATAATATAGGGTACCCCCCTTCCCCCACGGGGGGGGGGGGGGGGTTGCGTCACCTTAACCCTGTCTGTTTTCGTGCATTTCAAACACACTACGTATAATTGTTTTCACTGTAGGTAGCCCATTATATAATATCACTTGTTTTCTCCACATTTTAAACAAATCCATTCCTAAACCGCGTTCTTATATAAAAGACAGTTGGTGCTTTGTAGAGAAAATTAAAAACTTGAAAATCCTACCCAATGAAATTCTTATTTCACTTGACGCCACTTCTCTTTTCACCAACATCCCGAAAGAGCTTGTCATGAAAGGCATTGAAAAACAATGGTGTTACATCTCTACAGCCACCAATTTTACCCTACAACAATTTCTATACGCCATCGATATGGTTCTAAGCTCTACTAGCTTTTGTTTTAACGGCATTATCTACGATCAAATTTTTGGTAGTTCTATGGGCTCCCCCCTTTCATCAATCCTTGCTGACATAGTGTTAGATGACCTTGAAACACATTGCCTCAAACTATTAAGTTTCATCGTCCCCATTTTCGGGAGATATGTTGACGACATCTTTGCAATCATCCCACGGAATAAAGTAAATGACACACTTGACGTTTTCAATAACTACCACCCGCGGCTAAAATTTACATGCGAAACTGAGACCAACTGCTCGATCAACTTTTTAGACGCGACCGCCATTAGAAATGGTAAAAACTTATTAACCAACTAGTACAGGAAACCCACCTTCTCAGGACGTCACCATTAATTTTTATTCAAGTCACCCCATTAATTACAAAGTCAATGTTGTATCTAATTTAGTCGACCGAGTCAAATGTCAGAGTTCCAATTAAAGGGCACTTTTGTTAGTAAATCGATTACACACGAACATCCTGTGTTGGCTCTGTGCCCTTTAACTTATTGTTTGATTTTTAATCAGTTGAGCCATTTAAGATTATTAATACGCAGGCGTAAAATGCGGTTTTTCAATTTTGTTAGGTTTAATTTCGGGTTAGTGGTTTGTTCCGTAATTAAAGACTGTATAAAACTTTTTTCCGTAATTAAAGACTGTATAAAACTTTTTTTTTTATTAAACTCTGTATGTTTAAAGCCGACCAACTGGCAAAGTTTTATTGAATTCTCACGACGTTTCGACCGCCCTTTCGGTCCTTATCAAGTGAATAAGGCTAACAAATTATTATTTATCCTGGCATAATGTCCAAACTAAGCCATTTTAAAACTAAACGTTTCGGAGTAAGAAAATGTTAAAAAAAAAACGTGAACAAGCAGATACAAGAATTAATGCTTACATAATTTGAGTGTCAGTGCGTGTTGAAAAATGATAATGTAAAATCGACATGTCAGTTATGGAACACAAGGAAACATGTCAGAGCCGTGCGGCTGTGGTACTGTGACTGGTCGCGAGGACAGGCAGAAGACGAGATGACATGTTTGAAAATAATAAAAATAATAAACGAGAGAGGGGAAACGAGAGACAAGGAAGGTTTATGTTTCCTTAATAACACGATCATAGAGGGCATTGAGCTTTTCAGTGTCCTTCTCTATGATCGTGTTATTAAGGAAACATAAACTTTCCTTGTCTCTCGTTTCCCCTCTCTCGTTTATTTCTATTATTTTCAAACGTGTCATCTCGTCTTCTGCCTGTCCTCGCGACCAGTCACAGTACCACAACCGCACGGCTCTGTTTTCTTGTGTTCCATGACTGACATGTCGATTTTACATTATTATTTTTTAACACGCACTGACTCCGAAACGTTTAGTTTTTAAATGGCTTAGTTTGAACATTATGCCAGGATAAATAATAATTTGTTAGCCTTATTCACTTGATAAGGACCGAAAGGGCGGTCGAAACGTCGTGAGAATTCGATAAAACTTTGCCAGTTGGTCGGCTTTATACATATAGAGTTTAATTTTTAATTTTTTACAGGCTGAATAAAACTTGTTGTTTTTTTTATTGTACTTATTACACTGAGGATGGCCATATTAAGGGCCGAAGCGTTTGTAATATTCTATTGTTAGTAAATCGATTACACACAAACATCCCGTATCGGCTCTGTGCTCTTTAATTTATTGTTTGATTTTTAATCAGTTGAGCCATTTAAGATTATTAATACGCGAGCGTAAAATGCATTGTTTTTCAATTTCATTAGGTTTAATTTCGGCTTATTGGTTTGTTCCGTAATTAAATACTGTATAAAACTTTTTTTCGATTATTGTACTTATTACACTAAAGATGGCCATATTAAGGGCCGAAACGTTTGTAATATTCTTCTGTTAGTAAATCGATTACACACGATGACAAGATCCTGTGTCGGCTCTGTCCCCTTTAATTTATTGTTTGATTTTTAATCTGTTGAGCCATTTAAGTTTATGAAAACTTAAGAATATTTTCTGTTTGTGAAAATACACTATTCCGCCTGAAATAACTATAATTGAAACATCATCGCAATGTTTTCGCAGAAATTCTATATTTTTTATGCAGTATTATCTTTTGTCACTTACAAGCTACCAATGTGTTACGTGTACCAACTTGCCCTATGTATCAACTAGCCCCGGTCTCCCCTACACGGGGTGGTCCCGCGTTGCGCGTGTACTTGGCGCGAGACACTATCGTGTCTCTTGATTTTGGAGACCGTATAATTGCATAAAATAAACATTATATCAAATAATTACTTTTGCTCTTAAACCTAAAATATTTGTTAATATATAGGTAATTATTACAGTGGAATTTATTACCTTGCCTGGAATGGGCGTGTGCGACATGACGTAAACTATCGACACTCGGTGGTTGAGGTGCAGAATATGTTTCCTCTGCGCGCGGAGGCTGACAAAATACTATTTGTTCATGTTGTGCTTGCCTTTGAACTTCTGATGCCATTGGTTGAATTTGTGCATACGTTTCGCTTCCACTGGTATATACTTTATCCTGCTCATCAATCGCAGCATACATTTCATCTATGGAATGTCAGATTGTGTAAAGTTTTTGTGCATTATATTTATTATATGTGTATAATCAATTTCCAAAGTTTATTTACCGGAATCATCAGAAACAGTAGCATAATGAGGATCGATAATTGGTCGAGTAGATTGATTTTGTCTGTAAGTTGCTTTGGTCTGTGCTATTATATTGGCTAATGGTTCCCTCACGCTTATGCTCGTATATCCTTCTATAGTAAAAAAATGAAAAGAAAGTAATTTATTAAAAATTATTTATTATATGGTAAAGATAAGATTGCAAAGGAAAAAATAATGCAATTACTCGAATCTTGCGAATCTCCACTGAAGTGTTGTTGAGGACTGTTCTGTTGGGAATGCGGTGGATATGGCAGTAGCATTAAGAGGGGCGGCGTCATATAGGGCAAGTCTTGATTAGCTTGAACACTACCAGAGATAGCATTAGCGGCCTGGATATCGTAATGCGTCTCGGAGTTAATAAGCGAATTGTGCGAGGAGGATCGTCGAGTTCTTGGTGGCGCAATTGGATTTCCATTTGATTGATCCATTGATGTTGATGGCTTTTCAATATTTGTAACTTGATTAACATCATTTCTGTAAATTATGAGAAATAAATACTACATATTCTCTAAAATAAGATAAAACATATAGACTATTATAAAGCATAAAAGTAATAAATAAACAATACCTATTTATTTGACTAGCCTCAGTCTTCTGAACATTTTGAAGTTGTGCATAAGGATGTTCAACTGAAATAAATTAAAATGTTATTAAATAATAAACAAATATAGAAAAAATATAATGATAATTTATCTACCATTGTCAGAGACAGGAGATGTAAATCTTGTATATTGATAAGATGTATCTTGTGGCAAAGAACACCCTTGCAAGATAATTTCCTGTGTTTCCCTTTCACATACCTGTTCTTGAGCTAAAAGATAAATTGATGGAAAATAAAGTAGTACAATAAAATAAAATAACAAAATAGTTTTATTTTTCCAATTTTTAATCATTTACATCTTAATTTATTTATTCTTAATCTCGCTCATTTAAGCAAACAGCTAATAAATAAAAAACGGCCAATAATCGAGCAATTAAAAGATGTTAAAATAACGTTTAATATTCAAACATATACAATCGTGTTAACGTTTCGGCCTAACTTGGCCTTCTTCAGAACCATTAAACAAAGAAAACATTTACAAATCTCGCATATTTATACAATTAACGTCGAAGTAGTTCTCACCCATAATTATGGACAATAGTCAATGTAGTCAAAGAGTAACATCGTAGCGCTGCACAGTGAGACGGGAGACCCGAAAAAGTGGCCAAAATTAATAAAGTAAACTAATCTCTTTCAAACACGTACCCTATAGGTTTTTTGGGTCGCTGATTCCAAATCTGATGTCAAAAACTGTAAATTCAAAATGGCGGATCCAGTATGGCGACTAAAACTACCTTTTTGGATCGAATATGCATGAAAGTCGGTACTAAGGGGTGTTCGGGGTCGCTGATTCCGAATCTGATGTCAAAAATTGTAAATTCAAAATGGCGGATCCAATATGGCGACCAAAACTACCTTTTTGGATCGAATATGCATGAAAGTCGGTACTAAGGGGTTTTCGGGGTCGCTGATTCCGAATCTGATGTCAAAAATTGTAAATTCAAAATGGCGGATCCAATATGGCGACCGAAACTATTTTTTTGGATCGAATATGCATGAAAGTCGGTACTAAGGGGTTTTCGGGGTCGCTGATTCCGAATCTGATGTCAAAAATTGTAAATTCAAAATGGCGGATCCAATATGGCGACCGAAACTATTTTTTTGGATCGAATATGCATGAAAGTCGGTACTAAGGGATTTTCGGGGTCGCTGATTTCGAATATAATGTCAAGAACTGTAAATTCGAAATGACGGATCCAATATCGGATTCGGCGACCGAAATTAACATTAATTATCGGTTTTTGAAACTCAGTACTTAAATTGTATTGAGCACATTAAGGTGTGATTTTTCCAATGAGAATGGCATACCGTTACGCATTACGTAACAACTCGGGTATACCACTATTTAGAGTACTAGAATATCTAGACATCAGAAACCTTTCGCTGCGCTTTGCTCGTTGGCGCCGTGCAATGCAAGTGTTGTCAGAATGAAAATGCGGCTCATCCGAAAGTCGGGTAGCCGGTAGTGGGGAATCCAGTGTCGCCAGATCGAGAGCCACTCAAAAGCCGGCGCGTGGTGGGGATACGCGAACGAAGAGAAGGCATGTATGTGTGAGCTCCAAGCACCTACATGTGCTTTCTTTTTGTGTGCGTATCCCCACTATCCGATTTTCGGGTAAACAGCCACTTTCTGCCATTAGACGCCGCGCTATTTTAAATTAAAAAATTTGAATATCATATTTGTAATCGGCGTCCTCAAAAACCTCTGATAAAAAATTTGCTTAACAATTGTTTTTTTCTTTGCACTTCTCGTCCGCCATGTTAAACCCGCCATTTTGAATTTATTGTTCTTGACATCAGATTCGGAATCAGCGATCCCGAAAACCCTTTAGTACCAATTTTCATACATATTCGATCCAAAAGAGTAGTTTTAGTCGCCATATTGGATCCGCCATTTTGAATTTGCAATTTTTGACATCAGATTCGGAATCAGCGACCCCAAAAACCTATAGAGTACAGGTTTGAAATAGATTAGGTAACTTTGGCCACTCTTTCGGATCTCCCAGCTTACTGTGGCGTGCGCGTGCTGATCGATGCCTTGCGATCCGTTCAATGACGAATTTCTTCGAAGAATATGAATTCGAGCAAAAGTGAGCCGATTTTTCTTCAAGCGCATATTTTAAGGAATCCAATGATACCTTGATTTTCCTGATCGGATGAATTGCCGCAAGTTGCCGCGATTCGGAAAAAAGCAAAATGTTCGAAAATCCGATAATAATATACAATTCTCATATTTCGGAATTCTACTTCCTTTTTTTTTCTGAATTACAGGCATTTTTCATAAATAGTCAATGTGCAAGTAATGTAATAAAGCGAAGAAATTTTAAAAATTCTGGTAAATACATCATAAATAATTAATTAATTGAATGAATAATTCGTTATTCTTTCATTCAAAATATTGACTTCAAATCGTTATCAAATAAATGGCTTTTATTTAATTGTTATAAAACTTTCAAAATAAGTACTTTATGTTGTCTACATAAAAATAAAAAATGTATCTGGTCTGATTTTTGAAGTCGACTTTTGGCCACTTTTTCGGGTCTCCCGTCCCACTGTGCGCTGGTCAATTTACAAAACAAATTCGGCTGCATTCTTCAATTCGCAACCCATGTGTGTCCATGGAGACAAAGAGTGTGATAAATGGAAACTCTTCTCTGTCGCAGAACAACTTAGTGACAACTAAATAAGAAAGATTATTATCACTTAAGAATTCCGAAAGAAAGAAGTAAACCGTTGGATTTAATCAAAAAGAGGAGTCACATAAGCTGTCAAATGACAGAAATAAGAACAATTTCTTCATCTTATAAACGCGTGTGTTCGTCGCAAGAAATTAACGCTGACTGTGGAAGTATTCGCATCGCAAAGGCACAGTAACCAATCGTCATTATTATTAAAAAACGTTTAAGACAACAAGTTCAAAACATCCAAATAGACCTCGTCCAATAATTCGGTGTCTTTGTTTAAATTTATACCGTTCGGCTGTTCTTTAATATAAATCATTTCCGCAATAATTCTTTTCTGGTAATTAGGCTCAAAATGTAAAATTCGGGTGTTGTCCCAATCGAACGAATGATTGAACTCCGTAATATGTTTTGACACTACCGAATGTTTGGATTTGTCTAGTCTAATATTATTCTCGTGTTCTATCAATCTGGTCTGTAATTGTCTTTTCGTCTGACCGACATAAGAGGCATTGCAGTTCTTACAATCAAATTTATAAACCACATTGCTGTTAGAAAAATAGGAGTTCTTATCCTCCTGGACCCTAATGAAGCAATTAAGTTTATTAAGAATGCGATATCCTACCGAATTTTCCGATTTATTCACCGCCGAAGCAATGATTTCCGAAATAGATTTTAAATATGGCATGACAATAAAACTCTTTTTCTGTTGAGAACAATCAGACTCATTACATGTGTTATTAATATTATGTTGAGACTGAAGTTTCCTCAGTCTCTTATTGATATGTAAGAAAATTAAATCAATAGGCCACCCATTCTCCAATAATATATTGATAACAAAAATTAAATTTTTATTGTAAAAGCTAGGATGTGACAACATGATTGCTCTGTCCAACAGACTGTAAATTGTTCCTATTTTGTGTTGGATAGGATGACTCGAAAAGAAAGACAAAAGTCTACCCGAGAAAGTTTTCTTATGAAACCAGTCTGTTATAATCAAGTTGTCCCTAACAATTAACAACAGATCCAGGAAGCTAAGACAGCCATTTTCCTCGTATTCAACAGTAAATTTGAGCCTATCATGGTAATTGTTAAAGTGATGCAAGACATCCTGAACGCTATCTTCAGGAACAATCATAACGATATCATCTACATAGCGCCTATAGAACGACAGGCAGATATTCAATGTGCTCAACATCCTTTCCTCCAAATCCTCCATAACGATGTCAGCCATCGTTGGAGATAAAGGGGAGCCCATTGACGATCCAAAGGTTTGCTTGTAGATGATATTGTTAAACCTAAAAAAGTTGAAAGCCAAAACAAATTTAACAGCCGCGATGAACTCCCTTTGAGGTAACTTCGTTTTAGTCCTAATAAACTTCCACCTCTTTTTTAAGCCTTCCACAACCAATTCAGATGAAACATTCGTGAACAGCGATACCGCATCCAACAAAATCAAAATCTCAGAATCTTGTAACCTAATTTCCGAGAGATCAGTGCACAAATCAAAACTGTTATTGACTTTCATATAACTTTCAGATAAAACTTTCTGCAAAAATGATGCTAGGTTGTAAAAAGCAGTATTAACTGATGAGACTATTATTCTAAATGAAACATTCTTTTTATGAATCTTAGGAAGACCATAGGATTTTGGGAGTATAGAGTCGCTAGAGTGTAAGAAAAAATATTGGTTTTTCGAGATATATTTTTTCTCTAGCCAAACCTTGATGAGACTATTTAAATCTCTCTCAATTTTGGCAGACGGATTTCTATCGACTACTTCGTACGTATCTCTGTCATTAAGCAACATTTCCATTTTGTGGATGTAATCATTTTTGTCAAGTGCCACCGTGACATTACCCTTATCAGCTCTTGTAAAAATAACGTCAGGGTTATTCTGTTGAAATTGGACAGCAGCATTGTACCTCGAGACCAGAGTACGTTCGATCGGTGTGAAAAGTGGTCTTTTATGTAAGATTTTAGTAAACTGCGGAATCGCTACATTACGTATCCTGATTTGATTGTTAATAGTATGTTTTTTGTAATTGCATTCTAAATCTTTAATAAATTCGTGAATCGCTCTTTTCTTGTTGATTGAGAACGGTAAACTAAACTTCTCTCCAAGCTGTAGTAAGGAGGAAACCTTGGTAGGAATATCTACATTTGAAAAATTTAGGAACCATTTATCATTGACAAAGTTGAGCGAATTCGTATTTTTAATATTCAAAAATTGAAGTGGGTTGATAGAAATGTTGGTATCGGAATCTGAATCTGAATGTACGAATTTAATATTATTAATTTTATCTTTTCCGTCTTCCGTGCTAGGACAAGAAAACTCTATGGGTTTAATTCTTTTGTAAAAATTAATTTTCTTAGATTCCCACAACCATTCCAACTTCTTTTTGTGTGAAAATGTTCTTATATTTAAAATTCAGTCTCAACATAATATTAATAACACATGTAATGAGTCTGATTGTTCTCAACAGAAAAAGAGTTTTATTGTCATGCCATATTTAAAATCTATTTCGGAAATCATTGCTTGGGCGGTGAATAAATCGGAAAATTCGGTAGGATATCGCATTCTTAATAAACTTAATTGCTTCATTAGGGTCCAGAAGGATAAGAACTCCTATGTTTCTAACAGCAATGTGGTTTATAAATTTGATTGTAAGAACTGCAATGCCTCTTATGTCGGTCAGACGAAAAGACAATTACAGACCAGATTGATAGAACACGAGAATAATATTAGACTAGACAAATCCAAATATTCGGTAGTGTCAAAACATATTACGGAGTTCAATCATTCGTTCGATTGGGACAACACCCAAATTTTAGATTTTGAGCCTAATTACCAGAAAAGAATTATTGCGGAAATGATTTATATTAAAGAACAGCCGAACGGTATAAATTTAAACAAAGACACCGAATTATTGGACGAGGTCTATTTGGATGTTTTGAACTTGTTGTCTTAAACGTTTTTTAATAATAATGACGATTGGTTACTGTGCCCTTGCGATGCGAATACTTCCACAGTCAGCGTTAATTTCTTGCGACGAACACACGCGTTTATAAGATGGAGAAATTGTTCTTATTTCTGTCATTTGACAGCTTATGTGACTCCTCTTTTTGATTAAATCCAACGGTTTACTTCTTTCTTTCGGAATTCTTAAGTGATAATAATCTTTCTTATTTAGTTGTCACTAAGTTGTTCTGCGACAGAGAAGAGTTTCCATTTATCACACTCTTTGTCTCCATGGACACACATGGGTTGCGAATTGAAGAATGCAGCCGAATTTGTTTTGTAAATTGACCAGCGCTACGATGTTACTCTTTGACTACATTGACTATTGTCCATAATTATGGGTGAGAACTACTTCGACGTTAATTGTATAAATATGCGAGATTTGTAAATGTTTTCTTTGTTTAATGGTTCTGAAGAAGGCCAAGTTAGGCCGAAACGTTAACACGATTGTATATGTTTGAATATTAAACGTTATTTTAACATCTTTTAATTGCTCGATTATTGGCCGTTATTTATTTATTAGTTATTTATTCTTATCTTAATTTATTTTCTTAATTAATTTGTCTTAATTTGATATTACCTGCATCCTGGACTGTAGCATACAATTCTGAATGATCCCCTATAATTTCGGTAGTCTCATAAATATCTTGAGGCACTGAATCTGTCATATCCTCATGTTCTCTGCTCTTATCTTTTGGAATATCTGGAAGACTTCTATTGGCACTTGTAGTCCTACATAAATAAAATACTATATATAATATATACAGGATGTTTTGAAAAAAGGTGGTACCAAATTTTAATGTACCTAGTACTTGTGAAAACAAACCAAAAAGTCTTAATAAACATTACCCTAAAAACCATTTATTTTCGAGTTATAAAGCATGTTTTTACAGCAGATGTTCGATGTACCCTCCGTTCAATTCAACACACAAGTTGACACACTTTCTCACTGAAGATCAAACACGTTCAAAAATTCCAGATTTATTTCGCATTTGTTGACAAGAATCTTCAATTTTCTGTTGGTTCATCTAATGTGTCAACAGATGTGGCGTACAACTTACTCTTCAAAAATTCCCATAAATAAAAGTCTAACGGATTTAATTCGATGAGCGAGGTGGCCATGCAAATGGATCGCCACGTTCTATCGCATCCATCGCACCATCGCCGCTACGACATACGTTTACGTCAAACTTTGAGCGTTGACTTCCGACACCGACTTACGACAAAGGCGTAAACGGTTACGACAATCCTTGTGCGTAGGCCCTTTCTTGAAAAGGATTGCTTACACATTGTCTAACAATCATGAAAAAATGCGAAGGGGTACCACTGTGCATAAACCACATTTGTTGTCTACGTAGAAAAGGAATATATTCCGAAAGTTCGACGATGTTCATTATTTATCGTCAACCTTATTGTTAGAAGTTCGTGAAGGATGAGTATACGACAGTGTTGGGCAAGCTTTATTTTAAATAATAAATAAAAAAATAACGAATAAATTTCAATTATTTGTTATTTACGAATAAGGAATAAACTAATTAGTTATTATTCACGAATAACGAATAATAACTAATTATTCGTTATTACTTTCTTATAAAGTTTTGTTTTCGTAAAAAAAATTTTTTTTAGTTGCTGCCAACGTGTTCAGAATGTTCTAAAACGTCGAAAAATCGTATTTTAAAAAAATGTCCGTATGTGTGTATGTATGTGCCAAATTTACCGAAATTTTTATAACTCAAGAACTGATCAACCAAATCTTAAAGAATTATATATGAAATAGGGGTAGAAAAGACTGAATTATATAATAGAATTAGAAAAATTGCCAATATTTTTTAATCGTTATTCGAAATTTTCAAATAAAAATTTTAAATAAAAAATCGAATTTTATCTACGTATAAAAGTATCAAGGTAAAGTCATCGATAAGTGAATACTTGACAAGATATTTCATATTTTATATTAAAAATATCATGAAAAAATTTAAAATATCTCAGAAAATTCTTAGCAAAAAAAAGCTTTATTATAGTGTTTTAAAAACGACGAGGTCTATAACATTCATTTCAAGGAAAGAATCAAGTTTTATTTAAGAAATTGGTTGCCTTTAAAATTTCTTGGAAACGACGACATCTACGATATGACACATCGGAATCATGTGTCTTCCTTCAAACCAAACAACTTTTGTCTAAAGCATTTTTTCTACAATCAAAAATAAAAAAAGGTTTTGGGGTGGGTAAATTATTTACCCTGAATATAAAATAGAATTTGTGTGTGTCTGTATGGTCTCTGTACACTCCTAAACTCTTTGACCGATCTGGACCAACTTTGGCATAGTTACTCTTTAGACCCCTGCACAAAATATAGGCTACCATAAAACCTAGACATCCCGCCCCATCCCTCTGATTTCAGCCTAAAACTTTGTCATAATTTAAGTTCAGTTTATCTACTACTCTATCTATCTACTTATATGCATACATATACTTACAATTAATACAGCAGAACAAAGAGAAACACTATATGAATTCGAAAAGTATACCTATATTACACTGAATTAAGTTTAATATGTTATTGTATAATTTTCACAGTACCACAAATGCAGTTCTAGATAAAAGAAGCCCGGGAAGCGCCGGGTAGTTTAAGCTAACCGTTACAAAAAACAATGTTTACTTTATTTATTTATATGAAAAAAAATTTTTATTTTAATAAAAAGTAACGAATAAATCAGTTTCCTTTTTCGAATAACAAATAAACAAATAACGAATAGAAATCGGATAACAAATAACGAATAACAAATTATTTGTTATTTGTTATTAAAAGTTTATTAGAATAACGCCCAACACTGGTATATGAGCAGTTACATGTGAATACTTTATGCAATGCATACTCGTGAAACAAACAGAGAATATGTTGAATGCTTTATAACTCGAAAATAAATGGTTTTTGGAGTAATGTTTAGTAAAACTTTTCGCGGTTTGTTTTCACGAGTACTACATACTCCTAAAATTTGGTACCACCTTTCTTAAACACCCTGCATACATAAACATAATACACAGGGTGTACATATTAATTGTAACAATAAAAAAGTTGCTGAAGTTAAGAAACTATTATTTTGTAATAAGTAGACAAAATAAAATTAATTAAACATTATAACTAAATCAAAGAACAAGATAGCGTCGGCGACATCAAATATACAAGAAGAACGATTTACTACATGATATATGTGTAAGAAAAATGATTGACTTAGTCACGGCATAAACTTCGAAAGATTATCAAGCTTAAGTATCTGGAATTCTTACGTCAAATGGGCTTCGAGTAAAATATCTCAGGTACTACTAAACCAGCTTTTATATAAAAGTTTAAGGGCATTCTTATAATCTCTCTTAACTTGATTAAATGTGATCCAGGTACGCTAAGTTTTTTATGCCCTATTATGATTTTAAGTCCATTTTATACAAATTAGAATTTGCGTGAAATTACAATAAAATCAAAAAAAAAATAAAATTCTATTAATTAAACATATGTAATATCTTCAAAAATGTTTTTTTTTTTTACGTTTATCTCATTGTCAGTAATATTTGGATAATTAGATTAATTTCATATCTATTTTTGGGCAATTATTTTGTAATTTAATGATGCATACACTTTTAAATATCTTTTATGTATTTGACGTATATTTTACCTTTAAAAAATATTTTTATGAGATTCCGTAGAACTTAATATTATATCATTAATACTACAGAAAAAAAACAGTCGTTTTTATTAGCAAAAAAAAGTATACATATATAAACTTGTAAAAATAAGTATTTAAAAAAGAGCTAACAATAGAGTAGAATATTAAATAATTTAATAATATACGTTTTTGAAACAATATCCACTTGAATTTGCACAATAATTACAATGGTTTTAAAAACTATTAGGTGCTTTCTAATATTAATAATTGTAACTGTGCTTTTAAAGAATCTCAAATAAATTTTTTTCAAGAAAAATGGCGATCATGTTGAGATCTTTTAAATACATATATATTACATTACTAAGTCATGCAACCAATCAAATTTTTGGCTTTTTATATTTATTTTTACAAGTTTGTAAATGTATATATCTTTTATGTTATTTTGTGCTAATAAAAATAACGAATTTTTTCTATAAAGGTGCATCTACATCTATCGTAACGTTGCGATCGTGGATGTAAGCAAAGAAACTCTCGTAAACAATATTGAGATCTGACATTTAGCACCATGACCTCTGGTGGCCGGAAATTGAGCTACTGTATGTAGGCAGACTATTTCCCGGTTCGCACATAGAATCGTCAGTTGTATTTTATTTATAGAAAAGTTAATGATGTACCTGCCCATTCGCATATTTCACTAATATTATACTTATAAACATAATCTTTAAAAAATACCTTAACCCAAATTGCCTACATGTCGCCGCCATTGAGTTAAGCCCCGCCCCTATGTCAGATCCCAATATCTATGTTAATATATCTATAAACACACTTTTCTTCGCGCGTCGAGAAGGCTGACAGATTAGGTTACTGTTGTAACGCTAGACAAGCGTTGTAATCGTCAGAGTTCAAGTTGAATGAACTCATTGATGAGGTTATGATAACTGTCACGACGAGCATTACGATCGTCGTAAGGAGCTCATGATAATCATTTACGTATGCGCACCTTAAAATAATATTAATTTTATATTATTCTGTCTACTCATTTAATATAAGATAACAGCTATTTAGTTTAAGCAACTTTTTGATTGGAAGTATAGGCTTGTTTTGGAACAACCAAATGTAGATAACGGGCTAAATAAGAGCCAAGCGCGGTTGGTGGCCTGCGCAATTATTATTAATAGTTTTTTAAACTTATAATTTTTTCGACAAATATTGTTGGAGTAGTAAAATCCCTTCCCCCAATTAAATCGATTTGATTTAATTTTTCAAATGCTACCTAACTGGCTCAATCGTCAATTACGTGTGACCATTAGCTAGATAAACTGCATGCCGACTAGGTTTGTCAGACTTACATCGCGACTCCAACTAGATTGGTTAAATTATTCGTTAAGACGATCCCACCACAGAAGCATCTGAAAAAACTGTAAAAAATTTATTGCGAAAAATATTACCACAGCCAGGGTTCAAACCTAGAACCTCTCTTATTTAGTCAGGGCGTTGTACCAATTGACGATTAAAATAAAGCCAGTTAGGTAGCATTTGAAAAATTAAATCGAATCGATTTAATCGGGAGGAGTAAAGGGATTTTATTACTCCAACGATATTCGTCGGAAAAATTATAAGTTTAAAATTAAACTATTAATAATAATTGCGCACCACCAACCGCGCTTGGCTCTTATTTAGCCCATTATCTATATACACTTGGTTGTTTCTGAATAATATTCTTAATTAATTATTAATATATTTTGCACACACACACACACACACGCGCGCACGCACGCACGCACGCACGCACACACATTAGATGTTATTTACGCGCGCGCGCGTAAATAACATCTAAACCTGTGTCCATTTATTCCTTTTTCTGAAATAAATTCGCAAAGAACCTTGCCCACTTTGGGTAAAATAGACTGTGGAAAATGTAATATTTGTTATAAAAGGCCGCCGGAAGTTGCAAAGAATATAAGAAATTTCTTCATTTAATAATTCTAATAAAACAAAAATGTTATTTGCCATTTCCTCGCCATATTTTATACTCTTATACTAGTCCCACTTTATCCCATCCATACATACCTACCACCTACCACCCTCTCTTCCATACACGGGTAGAACACGATAACTACAGTCATCGACATCTTACCATAAAAAGCTCGATAACTTCAAAACGGCTGACCCAAAGTGGATAAAATTATAGTGTTTTGAAAAGATCTCGAAAAGAGCTATAAGAATATGCAATAAAAAATAAGAAAAGTCCCATTTAAAAAATTTAAGGTGACCTTGACCTGATCTTTGCGACGCCACACAAGGTCAAACTTATAAGGCCAATAGATCTTCTTAAACCCTCTGCAACTTTTGTCTAAAACATTTTTTTATAAAACATATTTTCCAAGATATTTTGCCGTCCCAGAACTGTTTGGACATCCTGTATAAGTATTATAGTATACGTAAGTACTTCAAGTTATTTCATGGTATTTCAAAGTAGTTTATATTACCTGTTACTACTGTAACGACGGGGAGATGCCCTAGACGTCGAGAAATTGAATAAAAAATGTCATTTAGTTCACTTTTCTCTCTCTCTCTCTCTCTCTAATGTTTTAAAAAGTGTATCTCTGAATGGCTTTGACTTAGAAGATTATGTCTATATGAAATATTTTAATATCTCTCTAACAATAATCTTTTATTTTAGCTAAGTCTCTAGGCACGAAGGGCTCAAAACCAATATAAAAATAGGCAAGGTTCTTTCATCATCAATTTGACCATACAAACCTCCTGTTTCCCCTTACTTAAATTAATAATACTTTATTACCATTTAATGTTCTATTATTAATAAGTAATAAATTAATAATAAACAGTACTTCCAAGCAAATTATAACATGTACAGATAAATGTATAGAGAATTTGAGTGACAATTAGTTAATAAAATAGTTTTTGTTATTTACATGCTGGCAAAAGTGCAATATTAATTTCATTTTTTCCAAATAAAGTTGTTGCAACAATAGTCTTTAATATTTGCTTTGTTGCATTTCATAACACAAATGATTTAAAAAGTCACAATTATTTCGTATAAAAAATATATTTTTTAAGAAAACCAACAAGCAATCTAATCATTTTTAAAATAGAAACCTTTTTCCATCGTTGACATCCTGCTTAACAACCTGGGATATATCCAATGTCAAAATTCTGTTGAAATTGTCTGCTTCGGAATTATTTAATGTTACCATACCAGCAAGCCCCAGAAATTCATTCCTGTGTAAACAATATAATTATAATTGTACAACAAACATGAGATTGTAAATTAACTTATAAATTATATTTCAATAAAAATAATTTTAAAAACTGATTTATATACTATAAAAAAATCTAAATTTATAAATTATCATCAACTCAATAAAAATATAATAATTTATTATACTAAAAGATAATTTTACTAAAAAAAAAGTATTTTGTATTAAATTTCCTCTTTTATAATTGCTAATATTTATTACAAATTAATAACTAAATTACTAGAAATATCAATATATTACTATAAATCATGGTTAATAATGATAAATAGTTGGTATACTTACTTATTCTCATTTCGTCGACAACTGCAGATACAGGCAGCGACAAGGCCGAGAAATGATAGCAAAGCACCAACTGAGACAACCCAGTAACACCAAGCATCCTCCTCCTCAAGAAACGAACGTATCATATTATAAATTTCCGCTGGGCACGTTCTCGTGTTCTAAAACGGCCGCAATCAAGAATGATGCTGTCAGTCCATTGCGTGTGACATAACCTCAATGCTACGTGGAACACATTCAGGAGTATTATCCACACCATCTACGGCATCGATTCGATTCGGCTGCTTTAAGGTGATGTTTGTCACTCGCATGACCCACGTCTGTGTTCCGTCCTAGTTGCACTTTCTCCAGAATTGCTCTCTTCAAAAATCTGTTACCTCTTTTCGCGAATTGGACATCTCCAGTCTGCAAGAAAAATTTTAATACAAAACCTCTCAACCTCTAATTTTCCCGCGTTTATATATTATTATTTTTATATAGTTTTCTCTATATTTTATATAGTTTTCTCTATCTTTCGTATACAATATATCTCATCACAGTACGATAACATTCTTATAAGATAACACAATATAGCACAGTTAAAACATGAAGTGATCCATAAACGAATTGAGACAGTTACGTTCGCACATTGTATGTACCGATATCCAATAATGCAAGATATAAGTTTATTTATACCTTGTTATTAAACCATTTTTTACAAATTCCACAAGAAGTAAATCCCTTTATGGTCTTTTTTATTATTTTTATTCTTATAGAACTTTAGGCGGACAAAGAATCAACGCTAATTGTGCCACTAGGAAATAATTGAGAATCTAAACATCCTTGCCCAAGAGAAGGATACAGTCCCTAGAAGTAAGAGTTTAAAAAGAGAGAAACTTGAGAGCGGCCACCTCGCGCGTAGAGATCCTCTAATCAAGGCTGCGTTCCAAAATTCAACTTTGGTTACCACACTTTGCATAACGCATAAACATAAGCATAAGAAAATTGATTGGTCCATATACATGTGCATAAGGCTATATACGAGTGCCGGACCAATCCATTTTCTTATGCATATGTTAATGCGCTTATGCAAGTTTATCTGGATAGACCTAAAAGGCCATCGCACACAAAATACATAGAACATAGACATAACATAACATAAGCATAAGAAAGATACGCAATCTACACAAGGGGGTCGATTGTGTATCTCTGTCGAACATTCTCACTTTTCGCACTTTCATCTCACTTGAAGGAATACGCGCGATTGGCTATGATCCAAGTGAAAATGTGACATCCCTATGCTCACGGGAGCATTACTCGCGAGACATGAATTATTTTCTAGAAAGTTATACGCATATAAGTTCTTTTTCTAGTATTAACGGATGGAGCTACAAATGATTTCCAGCGCTATTCTAGGTTTATTGTAATTTTTTCTAATTATTGAGAGTAAATTAATTAAAACTTATATACTTGAAAAGTTCTTAAGAGTGCATATTAAGTATAGAATTATAAAACTTACCCATTTTTCACACGTTATCAATAGAAATTTTCAAAATAGAATATTTTTTTCATGATTGCACATATTACAATAAATATATATGTAAAAAATATGGAAAAATATTCTTTCAGATATAATATACCGACCATATATGAATAATGACATCTTGCAATTAGCACTAAATGTTGCTTGATTATCAGAGCGCGTAATATTGAGTGCAATTTTTGTACTTGTTATGTTTAGGATAGTTAGGTAATGTATTGATCTCCTTTGGATAATGCATTTTACATAAAATGTTTTATTTGCAGTTATCACTCATTTTATTTTTATTCTTTAACCTTTACAAAAGTTTGGTTTCTTGTGCAAATATGGTGAAATAACCTGTATATGTATGATCAAAAACACTGCTTTAAACCTCGACTTCGACACAATTTAGCGTTATTCGACATAAAATTTCTTGTCGAGTAATCTCACGTGAAATATCCCGCATTTTCACTATGGTAAAACTTACCCAATCAAGAAAATGCTCACTTTTGTCATTTTCACTAGGTTTCGAGCTACACAATCGACCCCAAGTACGCATAGCTAGAGTCCTATATACTTTACGCATAGCATAAGTTTACGCCAGTCAGAGGCAAGGATGCCAGACTCGCGGTTTTTGCCAGCCACTACCAGCCAGTGGTGGGGATGGGCAGAGATGCCAACTTTGCATTTCAGCAACGCAGCCGGGCGCTTCGGCTGGCTTCGGCCAGCTTCGAGCGGGAAGAGGATAGACAGATCTGCTGTCTTCTTCTTCTCTCTTGAGCTATGGCTATTGGCTAGGCGATTCCGGATCTCGTGAATGCCGAGTTGGCGAGGCGACCAGGCGACGCGTGACATTATATCGGCGCGCGACATCAATTATCGATGTATTTTCCTACATATAAATCTAAAAAATAAATAAATCTAAAAAATTCTTTAATAAAAAATTATTATATATTTTTTTTTACATGTTAATAAAAAATTAAAATTTGATTTCAAAGATAAAAATCCACTCTTGGCCAATATGTACGTTTCTTTATTTAAAAAGAATCTGTTTATTTAACAATCTCTATTTAAAGAATTAATTTCAGCACAATGATATTATTAAGTGCTAAAAAAAATTATAGTTTATACTATTCTTCTTTCTGTCATTGAATTTATTTGCCATTAAATGTATAACGTACATATTGTTGCTCAACGGAAACCGCGCGAAGGTGGTTACTTGTTCGTAATAGACATCTCAATCGCTTGTGGAACATAAGTATGTAAAGGAACTTGCTGTCGTGTGTGTATATACATGCATATACCACTACATTTCCCTCCTGACGGAAGAGACCACCACCTTCTCGCAGTTTCCGTTGAGCAACAATATATATGTACGTTATACATTTAATGGCAAATAAATTCAATGACAGAAAGAAGAATAGTATAAACTATAATTTTTTTTAGCACTTAATAATATCATTGTGCTGAAATTAATTCTTTAAATAGAGATTGTTAAATAAACAGATTCTTTTTAAATAAAGAAACGTACATATTGGCCAAGAGTGGACTTTTATCTTTTAAATCAAATTTTAATTTTTTATTAACATGTAAAAAAATATATATAATAATTTTTTATTAAAGAATTTTTTAGATTTATTTATTTTTTAGATTTATATGTAGGAAAATACATCGATAATTGATGTCGCGCGCCGATATAATGTCACGCGTCGCCTGGTCGCCTCGCCAACTCGGCATTCACGAGATCCGGAATCGCCTAGCCAATAGCCATAGCTCGAGAGAGAAGAAGAAGACAGCAGATCTGTCTATCCTCTTCCCGCTCGAAGCTGGCCGAAGCCAGCCGAAGCGCCCGGCTGCGTTGCTGAAATGCAAAGTTGGCATCTCTGCCCATCCCCACCACTGGCTGGTAGTGGCTGGCAAAAACCGCGAGTCTGGCATCCTTGGGCTGCGTTCGGGGAGCGCGCTTTTAGCGCTTTTACATCATTCTATCCTTGTTTTACGTATAATGAATAATAAAGATAAAATGATACAATAGCGCTGAAAGCGTGCTCCGCGAATGCAGCCTTGGTCAGAGGGTGTGTTTTGCCGAACCTCTGCTTAGCTAAGCGCACGTAAGCGGCGAGCGGTTGCTACCACTTGCTACACAAATATTTGGCTGCAGGACAGAAGCGCTGAGCCGCTGAGCAGGATACCTCAATAAGGCTAAGCGGCGCTGCAATCGAAACCGCTACCAAACGAGCGACTGCTTAGCTAGCGGAGGTTCGGCAAAACACACCCAGAGACTGAAGAAAAACATACTCCTAACCTAAATATTATTGACATTTGTCAAAAGTGAGATACATACGAGAAGTGCGCACAATAGAACACATATTAGGAAGAATATAACTAATAATAAATATTAGAAATCGGAAATACAAATAATAATTAAACGTAACGTATGTACAATGGAAAAGAATAAAATATAAGATAAATATAGGAATATTTCTACATTTACATATATTTTAATATTAATTACAGGAATATTTCTGTATTCATATAGCATAATGTTTAATGTTTATTCTTATTCTTAATATATGCTTTATTGTGTGCAGGGCCTTTTGTATTATATAATTGGAACTTCCAGTTGGAGACGCGGCGATAGTCAAAGTTGTGTTACCAAAGAGAAAGTTAAGATCGGCCAGGACAGCGTTTTCCTTGATATCGTTTGCTATAATGGACACGGACGATTATATGTATATCGCAGTAATAATATTAGCCGCTTATAAAATTTTACGATAACGTAAACGGAATAATAAACGATTATGGGTACGACCGATATATGCGGCTCGACCACAATTTGGCGATTTTGAACATCTCTTTCAAGAGCTAAAAGAAGATCCAGTAATGTTCTTCAAATATACTCGAATAAATGTCTCTACTTTTTATAAATTAGTAGATCTATTGCGACCTTACCTAAAAAAGAAAAGTTGGTGAGCATTGCCAGCAGAACAACGGATTCTTATTATGCTCAGGTATTTATAAATCTTTACTGTAGATATCGGTTTATCGTTACAGTAAATGTCGGTTCTGCTACATAATTTTGTTTCATTCCAGATATCTTGCGACAGGTGATCAAATATCTTTAATTGCCTTTGCGCATCGAATAGGAGAATCGACTGTTTACAACATAAAGAAACATGTAGAATAACGGTGAAAGTTTTAAGCCCCATATATTTAAAGCCGCCTACAGAAGAAAAATGGAAGGAAATAGCTGCTGGATTCTTAAATCGTTGGAATTTTCCCAATTGTCTTGGAGCAATCAACGGGAAACATTTCACCATCAAAGCACCACCAAATTCCGGTAGCCTGTACTTTAATTATAAGAAGTTTTTTAGTGTCCCAGATAGGAAGTTGCCTGCAGATTGCTATGAATTTGCTTAAAACAGCTTGGCTTAAGTTGCCTTCGTATTTGGTCCAGAGGGTTCCGCATATGCCTTTGGATTGCCGGTTGTTATTGCCCCCCAACGGCTATGAGCAATTTGACGACAACAGTTGCCCTCTTACAAACAGAAGGTATAATAGATTGTTGGAAACCACAGGGCAACATGACGGAAACAGGTTTCCGCTTAGAATCAGTTGCCAAAAACCTGACAGCATTTTTAAGGAAACTGTTGCCGTAAACAAAAATAAAAAAAATAGTTAAATTTCTATTTTATCATAGGCCTAGTTTACACCGGATTGTTTGATACGCGTACCAAGTACTATATCCGTATGAAATCCGTATCAAATCTCGGGTTATCCCGGTGTAAACCGAGATTTGATACGAATTTGATACGGATATAGTACTTGGTATGCGTATCAAACGGTCCGGTGTAAACTAGGCCATATCTGAAATTATATTCATATTACAATATTTCAACAATAAATATATATAAGTAAAAGATTGTTGGATTTATTGGCAATCGAAAAACAATGATCTCATATAATACATTATGTAATTCAAAATGAAACTATATAATTCCGCTATAAACATTATAAAAAATTATATGTATAGGATATAGAAAGAAAGCCAAAAGGAAGGAAAAATAAATCTTACATACTTAAAATAAATTTGTATGTTAAAATGTTACAAAATAACATATGTCTCAACATATGTTTAATCTTCCTTTCTATATTTACAAGAGTAGTTGTACACAAATAAGAGACGACACTTTTTGAATCTTATTATAGAAAGCAAAATGAAAATAAATTTATGAATTATAACAAATAAAATAGAGAAAGTAACTTCACGTATTGTGTATAATACATCATATATTTTTAAATTGCATCGCGAAATGAGAGACGAGTTGCTATACAAGTTTGCTGTACAAGTTATCGAGAATATCGCAGTAGTAATAAATGCAATGATAAGTCGTACATAGTTAACTGTATCTTACATAATAAAAAAGAGAGACGATATCACACAATAGAAAAAGCAATGTTCATTTGTATATTAAGAAAAGTAAATACTAAAAAAATTAATGTATAAATTTATGATATCGTAAACGTTACTCATTTTAAGATAAACTTGTATATTTAAAACTTACTACAAAGAAAGACATGTTTATTAGTCATCAGAATTTGATGAGTGCTCGCTGCTGAAATCGCTATTGAAGTGTTTAACGTTGTTTTCATTTTCTGGTTGATTTCTGTCATTCTCGTGGTTGCCAACATCTTCATTGTACAATGAATCTGCAGCGGCCTCTAAGTGTCTTCGGTTCCCTTGTTGTCCTGGGTGTCTACCCCTGGCATTCCGGATTCGTTGTTTCGCCACTTTCAAGGATCCGGCAACCTCTCTTTGGAATTCTTCCCTGGTTGGTTTGGGATAGTATCGATTCAACGCTACGGCTTCTGTAAAATAAGTAATACATCATTTATTATCATAATCAATTAATATTGTAATGATAGCAGAGTAACAAATATTCTTACCGTAAATCACTTGGCACAAGACTGTATTATAGAATGGGACTTTATTAGCATCAACTCCCCACCACGTTAATCGTTCGGCCACATGCAACGTTATGGCTTCCTTCATGCATTGATACACGCTTTCTTTTAATGTCATGCAGTTCAAGAATTTGAAGTAGCGTACCTATATAAATACAAATTATTACATAATACGTGACTGGAATATACGTTAATAAGGCAATTTTTTAAATTAAACATGTACATTAAATAAAAATTAATTTGATCAATACTTACAGTTTCATCATAGGCAGCGTTGTCCTTCGTAAACATTTGTATTGCTTCTATTGTCGAAAATGGAAGAACTTGCGGCTTTGTGGGCATTGCATTAACAAAATTGGAATCGATTTTTTGCTCTATTGAATCCAATCGTTCATTTGTTCGTCTGAAATAATTGATTATAATTATTAATATTATAAAACAAAATTATATTGTGTGTAAAAATGTCGGAATGCAATATTCAAAAAGAACAGTCCAACCAATTTGTTGTTTTAATACTTCATATTTATGGAAATTTTTAAGTAGACTGATTTTCCCAAAGAAATGTACATTTTTCCCAGAACACGCCAGAAATGAGAAATATAATAGATTAAGACAAGAATCAAATTGAGTAATGTTTTCCACAAAAATAATATGATATAACGTATCAACATATATTTAAATAAAGTATAATTTTAAGCATGTATTTATTTGAAGCCAACAAATAAACGGTACAACAGTTTCACAGATGAGTTAACATTCAAATGGCGAAACATTTCACCTTTTAGTCTGTCAAGAACTGCTTGATGTCTCAGGAAACTCCGGATCCCAAAAACCTTTAAAAAGATTATATTTAGTATATATAACATAAAAAAGTAATAATAAAATGAAATATTATACCTTCTGGTGTATTTGGTCGCTCATATTTGCGTCGATGTCGCGAGACTTGATTCTTCCGTTTTTGTAATTCTTTTTTTGACAATGAAAGATTGTTATAATACTGAAAATGAAATCATGAATTACTTTTTTATGAGAAAAATATTTATATTTATGTATTTATGTTTATATTTATATTTCTTTTTATTTATTTATATTTTTTATTTATTCATGTATCTATACTGCAAATATTGCATTACCTCTCTGCATTCCCAGCAATCCCAGCCCTTTAACTTTGCTCTGTCAGCTTTACGTCGCATATTAAGCTGTTCTGAAATGTTCTTTCTTTTTGACCATCTGTAAATAATGTTTTCATTAGATATATAAAAAAGCAACTTACACCCACATACATTATCACAATTATTAAGTGATATTTACACATTACAGCTATTCAATAACATCTTTTTTTCGGGTGGTTTGTTTTCTGTGTCATCCAAATTGAAACGATCCATTTTATTTATATTTGCAGGCAGATCAAAAGTTTCGTCTTTGATATCGGTCTTGTTATGCATTTTTATCGGTGAAAGATAACTTATGTTAACATTATCTTTCAATGCATTAACATTTTCCATTTGCGTAGAAGTATGTTTAGGCGAAGGACATAATCCAAAATCTATATGTTTTGCAGTTTTCCTCTTAAGTTTTAACCACTGTTTCAGTTTAGACGCTTTAGACGTTACACTTTGCGTAGGACTAACTTCTATCACATCGTCGGATATTTCAGTAGTGTTGTTCACTAGTGTTGTACCACTTTTTTCAGTTACAGTTGCATTTGCATCATTATTGTTGACTGGATAAAATGCAAGTCGACATTGTTTCAATCTCCTCCTTACATATGGTCTAGAGTCGAGTATTGATGGACTTGGTGGTTGATTATTTTCATCGGTATTTCTGTGCAAAGATTTATATGCATCTGATAAATCAAATTCCGTATCGGAACCTAATTCCAATAATGGGCTACTATTGTTTTCTTGCACATTAGCGTTATTCAAGTGTTGTGACGTCGCTTCATCCTTTGTTTCCGTACAAGGTGTATTAAGTACCATTTGGGATGGAAAATGGCTACAAAATCACGTATACATATACAATAATTAATCGATGAATTGAAATATGTATACATGACATAAATAATACCACAATTGGCTTGTATTCCAAACGGCCAATTGTGTATTTCAAAACTTATTGAAAATTACAAAAGTGAACGAATTCAGCAGGTGTTAATCAATGAAATTATAAATATTCTAGTAAATTCGGTCACTTTTGTAATTTTCACTAATTGTAAGTTTTGAAGTACACAATCGATTTACAGGCAAAATCAAAGTTATTGACCGTCCCAAACCCGAGATAATCGCTATGAAAAATTGCACTTTTCCTTTGTATTACATATAAAACGTATAAAAATCTGGTATTTTTATTTATTACATTTAGAACAAACCACAACACAGTGATGAAAAACGAATATGTAGTAGAGAAGGACACTTTTGAAATACTTATAAATAAAACCAAAATTATTGACCATTTACATTTAGAAATACAATAATAAATAGACCTCGATTTTCACGATTATTCGACGTAAAGAAGAGACTGGAGGACAAAAATAAGAGAATAGTCTTTTGTTCTGCGTGTGAGGGACAGAATTCTCGAAAAGTTTTCAGCCTGTAACTGTAAATAGTCGGATGTTTTCATGTTGATTTACAGTATAAAAATTTGGATTGGACTGTCGCGAGACAACTACCTTAACAGTATGTTGATGTAATTTAAAAAAAAATACTACTTACTGCATTTCACGCTGTAAGTCGCGAAGTACTTCAATAACTTGCTGTGTTTCGTTTCCTTCTCTTGCGTTATTTTCCAATTGTATTTCATGTGTCGGTGTATTTTGAACAATTGGTACTGCATTTCGTAATTCTTGTATGTCATTCGTTTCTTCCAAAAATACATTTGCATTGGCAACATTTGCAACAGGTTGCCCGTGACTTGGTTGTAAATTGTGTAGCAGCGACATTTCATTCTCCAGGGGTTCAATATTATTTGGATGAATGGCTGGTGGTGCTGTATTTTCCGAAAGTCTGTTATGTATCATGTGATTCTCCATTATATTCACGTTTGGTTCATGAGTTATCACACGATGAAAACTGTTTTCATTAATGCATTGTTGTGGTGGCATGCTAGTTGCATTACTCGCATTAAACGAATGAAAATCATCACCAATCTGTCGCTGCATATTTTTGGTAAAATCGTCTGTTGTGTGTTGTCTAATATCATTAGAAACATTCCGTCCAGTGAGAGGTATTGGATGGTACGGTGATCGATTATCATTACAAACATTCCGTCCACTAAGAGGTATTGGATGGTACGGTTGATCGATTACGTATTTCATTACATGCACTTTCGGTCTGTGTGTACGGAGTAAATGTATTTTGATTGGTTCGATCGCGCATAATGTGTGCCTTTGTAACCGTACATCTTGAATCCTTATTACAATTTGAATTATATGTCAAATCTTCATAATTCATAGTATTGCGGATATCTTGCAAAGTACTTGTCATTGTTTTCTTTGTTTTCTCTTCATTAACAGGCTTACGTTTTTTACGCTTTACATTTTCTTCGCTTGATGTGGTTTCGTATCGATATGGCTTTTTCGCTGATCTTTTTGGACGGTAAGTGGTTCTGAACAGACAAAAATATTGTGAACGTTAATATTCTGAAGATTTACATGAAGTATGATACTTTTGTAACTGTAGAAAATTCCTACGTCACTGTATTACAAACCTTCAAATACTTGAACATGGTCGATGTCAGAATACGTGAGATGACGCAACAAAATGTTTACAATCACTTTTGATAGCAAAGTAATGTTCATTGTTATTATTTACATAAATATATTACGCAGACTTTATAGTATACCAACATTTAAAAAATAAATACTTTTACAATCAATTAGAGAAAACGCCTTGTAAGGTCAGGACTGAATCTTGGCTGCCTAATAATATTATTTGCGTAAATTTTATGCACAATTCTTAATCCCAGAAAACTACACGCCGTTACTAACGGTAAAACGCAGGCTTAACTAAAGCCAGAACAGTGCAATCACATTTTTTAATTAATAATCAATTTACACTAACACAAATCATTAGAATATTAGAAATATACAATAAGGGAAGTACGGATGTATAGGATACATAACAGTCTTCAGAGATCTTTCAAGCCCCTTAGTAACGGGGCGTGGTTTCCTAAGGCTAACAATTGTGCGTAAGAGGCATTTTCTTTAATTAATTGTATATCATATTCCTGTTTCACTCATTATAAATTGTTTCGTTTGTTATTATTGCATTACTGCAACGACAAATTCGTGTTTTACCATTTTATCTTGCATTACTTCGTTACCAGACAGACAAGTCCAATAAGGCATTCTAAAACATTTAGCTTTAACATTTTCTAATGGAATAATATCATAATCATGAGCTAATTCAGAACACTTGTAAGTACCGACTGAGGATGAGCTGATGCCAATACTATAAAAATCTGCTACTTTCAGGAATTTCTTAACGACAATGAAATAATTATTTTCATATTGTAAAATATTTTTTACGCAGCATATACTTGAGTCTGATAAAATACAACAATTGTCGCGTACACAAACGCCAATTGTCATATCCGGAGTTTTTAAAAATTTGTATTGGTCATACGTTCTACAATTATTGTCAGCGTAAGGTAATGGACCTTCTTCGTGTTTTTTCCACACCTTAATATAATTATGTTGTACAATAGTTCTTTTTCGGCACTGCTCTTGCTCTGCACGTCTTGCAGCAATTTGCTGCAAGGAAAGATGTGGTTTTCTACACATTCTTCTGAAATAAACCATGTTGTTTTCGTATGGAAATGCTGAGTAACTATCTAAAGGGCCAAATCGGCGTACATCTTCAACTAAATGTAGAATTCCATGCATATTGTATGATAAAAAAGTTGATCCATAAATGTCTTCACAAAGTAACACAAATTTTTTGATAGCCATTTCGGAAAAAAAAAGATTTCTATTTGTATTATATACCGACAATACTAAAATGCGCATGGAGATGTGGAAAAGCAAAAAATGATCATATACATAATCTTTAACAACTCCTTTGAAACATACTACTCCAACATATAACATAATTAAACGCCACTGGGTGGCTTTGAATTGATCACAGTCATCAAGCGATGCAACGTGGCGTGCAAATTCTCGTGGGCAGTATTTCGACAGAACCTTCAATCGATTTGAAATAATTTTGATTTGACTCCCTGTTAATTTAGTGTTTTTTGTATAATAATAATACATTACTTAATTCGCCAGTGATAATTAAACAATTAAACAAATTCAGAATCTTTAATCGACTAAACTGGCAATATTCAATTATCTTATCGAAATGAACTTTATTGAAAGACTGCGAGCCGACCAGATTTGTCAGATTCACACAGCACGTTTCAGATCAAATCGAGATGATGAAAATTTGACCATGGATTTGGTCCGTTGATGTAGATAGTTTAAATTAATTTTAATTTTTATTGCGAAAAATATTTTTTGTATAAGTTCCGCGTAACCATGTTAAAATTAACTTTTTCACTACTCCTAGGCAACACAAATGCATATATTCGAAAACAACATCTTTCACCATATCAAAGGGTAAATGAAATAATGGACTTGAGCATTTATGATGCTCCTCATCTATTTGTCGTCTGTAATCTTCATTTGTGCGATGCCTATGCTCAATACCTCTAAGTACCATGTACTTTCCAATAGTAAATCCGTGAACTTTACATTTTGAGCATGGACGGGAAGAACGGTGACCTCTATGCCCTAAAATAAACGCTCTAGCTGGCGCATCTGCGATAAAGCATCGCAATTTTATTGAGAATTTTCTATCTTTAAAGATGATACCACCCTCTTCAAAAATTTCATGGAAATCTGAGTTACAATACTCGAAAAACTCTTGTGCACTGTTCGGTTTTTTTGGACCTTTGTACACCCCTATAATTTGTGGAGTAGATTTTGGAATATTTGCAATTCTACACTGAATTGGCCAGATGTCGTGTTTTCCACTTCTGTGTAATTTTGCGCCATCCGTACTAATGTCAATTTCCAGAACTTCTGTGTGGAATTGATGAAAAATTTATCTGTTCAAGGGTTCGGGCTAGGCATTTCTTTACCCCAAAATGTAAATATTCTCCTGGCTCAATTCTATGTAAAATTGGGCAAATTCGTGGTGTGAAGAGCAATGTTCGTATATCTTTAGGTAGATATGTGAAGCAATTATGAGTTCTTAGAACAGTTAAAATACGGTTACCAACAACGTGATTTACATCGAGTAAAACAGCTGCTAATTTTTCCTTAAAAATTGCTTCATCACTTCTATTCACAACGTCTACCCTACCTACGTTGTTTGTACATAAACGAAACTCTTCATTTAGAGGAAAATGTGCAACCGGAGCAGGCCTCTCTTGTACAAAATAATTTACGTTGCAGTCTTCAAAATTTTCAGGTTCCATAATATTTTCAGTGAAGTAAGTAACATTTTCACGCGAAGTATTTACAGGACAAATCAAACTATCATCTATCAAAAGTGATTTTGTCACACCCATTGCTTTTTTAATAATTTGCTTCCGGCGGGCTAATCTTATTCTTTGTTGTCTTTTCGATACCGCATGAAGAGGCTTCAAAGAGCGCGAGTTGAAAGCTTCAAACTGGATTCGCTTCATTAAATTATTAGATCCAGATCTGTTATTAAAAAAAAAAAAAAGATAAATGTACATTAACATACAACTACGTTTTGGTATCCAGTGAATGTATATATAAACTGTTTTAAAACATTATGCACTAAAAAGAAAATATTTATTAATTTCGACAACGATTGGCTAGCTAAAAGATGTTAATTAGAATTTAAAAATTATTGCGAAAAATATTACCCCAGCCAGGGTTTGAACCTGGAACCTCCCGCTATCCGTGCAGGCGTCGTTTCAATTCGACCACTGAGGCATGTGGTAATATTCATCGCAATAACAAACTAATATACCTATATTATTATTTGTTCCAACATTAGAAAACTGCGCGCCGACTTGGTTTGTCAGACTTTCAACACAGCTCCTGTTGCTCAATGTTAGTTTAATCGAATCGATTTAACTAAGAGGACGGGAGGGGATATACTCCAACAAGCACGGACAGCGGGAGGTTCCACGTTCAAACCCCGGCTGGGGTAATATTTTTCGCAATAATTTTTAAATTTTAATTAACATCTTTTAGCTAGCCAATCGTTGTCCAAATTAATAAATATTTTCTTCTTAGTCAATTATTGGCGGAATATACCATTACTTTCTGATTATGCACTAAACTATGGATATTCATAATCCTCAAGGAGGGGTTTTATAACTTAGAAGGAGTAGTTAGAGGGAATAGATTCAGTATCCATTATTACATTGGATATTCAGCAGTTACATTTAGCTAATCTTTTTTTTATATCTATATATTGCGTACAAAAATATCAATTAATACATTCTGATTTAACAGCGACGCAGCAGGTATTTGGTAGCGCATAGAGTAGTTGCAATTTCAATGCATTTTGAATAGATTATCGACAATCCGCAAGAAAGTACATTATTTCTCAACTAGTTATTACAGATTACTTAAATTAGCTATAGAGTTATTGAAAAATATAACTTTCGCATTGAATTATTCATTCATCAATAATTATAAATATACTAATCTTCATTAATGCAGCAATCATGTTATTATATATTCATGTGACAAGATCGTAATTATGTAATTTGTACTATGGCGTGGCTGAAGAGATAAGCTTTTAAATTTTTTGAAAGATTCAAGCATAGTGCTCGAATCTTAAGGAACTGTATATTATAGAAGCTAAAAACATGATATCTCTTGATAATAATTTTTACAACTGAAGATTTATACATACATCTGTAATAATACAAACTTATTTTATATCTGGGAAATTTATTGATATTTACTGATTATCGTTATTTATTTTCTGAATGAGAAAAGTCTCGAGAAATGCTACCACAACCGCTCCGCCGCTCAAAGTTCGTTCCATATATACCGTATACATTGTTAGGAGAAAATATTTTCAGCAGTAATAACGTTTCCATGGCAATAATGTAAGAAATAGTTTGCCTAAATAACGATCGTACGGATGGACTATATAACGCTACAATGGAATTGCATTTACACAATGACAGTTCCTATACATTGCAAATTCGAATACGATATAGTTTATATTCTCCGGAACGAAAGAACATTTTGTTAAATAGTCATGCGTATCAATATCTTAGAATGAGAATGGTCATTGTTATTCTGTAACTTGAAAGCGGAAGGCATGAAATATTATAATTGCAAACGCGGACCTATATCCAGAGTATATTTTTAACTGCAGGTCATACGCTGTTCTTATTGTAAGGTATTGATGTTAGATCTGTTGAAAGAGATGAATGCCTAGGTAGTTCAGTTTATATTTTAACAATGCGCAAGCTTATTTTGAGATGGCTATGTTTTTTAATTGGTACGTTATGTCGTTTACTGTACGTTCGTTTATTATTAGAACGATAAATGCAACTCTTTCAGGTACAAATTCAATGTCTTCTTGCGAAAGATACTTTTATGTTACATACATTGAATCAATGAAAAGTCAGAATGGTACAAGATGAGAACAAGTTACCATGGTAACAGTGTTACTGCAAAACATGGACTTTCCATCCGAATGAGTATTCCATACTTGTTCCTTACGTTACATGCATTAATGTATCATTTATTGTGTACATACATATAGATAATATTGATTTTACTTATACAAAACGCAGTAGGAAAAATAGACATAAACAAGAGTGACTGTAAATCACTCCCAAAAGCTCCAAACTACCCAAGTGTTCAGTAGGCCATGTTAGCAGGCAAAAATCTTTTGCAAAAATTATATATTTCTTTCTATTGTTTTTCTTCAATTTGCATTAAGAAAATTTACATTTTAACCAACATATTTTCCAGCTGGAATAATTTACAGGATTAAACTATACTTTGAGGTTAAAATGTTAATTTTCTTAATGCAAATTGTAATGTATAACAGTATACTTACTGCAGCGACATCGCACTGGAAATTTATGTCCAATCTTTAAGTATAAATAACTGGCCGGCACAATTGTTAAATCAGTTTTCGCTGCGCGCGTCTTTTCACGCTGTAGCTGAATGGCGGCAGCTATACCTACAGAAAACACAAAGAAAACATTATAGAAACGAATATGTAATGAAAGGCAATTATGCTATGCAAGACAATAGTTTAATAGGTAAATTATTATCTTGCATAGCATAAATGCTTTGCATTAAGAGTAAATTAACCTTTTAACATCAACGTAATCTGTCTGTACTACTGCGACAGTATACTATACTGTCGCAGAAAAAGAGAGATTGCGCTGAGGTTGAAAGGTTAATTTATTCTTAATGCAAATTGTAATAATAATGTATGTACAATACTTACTGTGAATTTGTGTCCAATCTTTCAATAATTGGCCGTCACAATTTTTAAACCTGCAGTTTTCACTGCGACTTGCTGCGTCTTTTCACGCTGTAGCTGAATGGCGGCAGCTATACCTATAGAAAACACAAAGAAAACATTATAGAAACGAATATGTAATGAAAGGCAATTATGCTATGCAAGACAATAGTTTAATAGGTAAATTATTATCTTGCATAGCATAAATGCTTTGCATTAAGAGTAAATTAACCTTTTAACATCAACGTAATCTGTCTGTACTACTGCGACAGTATACTATACTGTCGCAGAAAAAGAGAGATTGCGCTGAGGTTGAAAGGTTAATTTATTCTTAATGCAAATTGTAATAATAATGTATGTACAATACTTACTGTGAATTTGTGTCCAATCTTTCAATAACCCAATCAGCAGACAACGTTTTTTAAATGTTTTTTAAACGTTTTTTTTTCATTGATTTTATATTTGTAGATTTTTATTGCCAAAAAGCATTTATTAAACGTTAAAAAAACATTTATTTTACATTTAAAATCCATTTGTTAAATAAACGTTTTTAACATGTTTATTTAATATTTATTTTACATTTATTTCATATTTATTAGTTATTTGCAACGTACATGTAACAAATATTTTTTTTACGTTTGTTTAATATTTATTTTAGATTTAATTCACATTTATTTTACATTTACTACTAATTAAGAACGTAAATGTAAAATACACTTGATGTTTATATTTATATTAAGTTAATATTCATTATATTACAACGCTATACATATAATATTCACTGTGAGTATCGATTATGTACTGAAGTTAATTCTGATTCATGTGATAAATATTAAATACATAAATGTGGACAAGTGTTTTTTATATATGCATTTATAAATTATTAATAAATGTAAAAAAATGTGAATTAAATGTAAATTGGCGAAAATAAGAAGCCTTATAGAGCGTTGACAAACGTTTGGTGAGGGTTTTCTGAGCGTTTATACGCTTTCAAACGTTGTAAGAACGCTTACACAACGCTGTTGGGTTGTAAACGCTTTTGGAACGCTTATCAAACGCTGTATAAAACGTTTCGAAAAGCACCTTAAATTTTTTAAATAAAACACTATAAGGGGTTAAATTAAAAATAGTTTTTTTGCATATTCTTGTAGCCCTTGTCGAGACATTTTCAAAACACTATAATTAAGCTCTCTTTTGTTAAGAATTTTCTGAGATATTTTAAATTTTGTCATTATATTTTTAATATAAAATATGAAATATTTCGTAAAGTATTTACTTTTCGATGACTTTACCTTAATACTTTTATGCGTAGAATAATAAAAGGAATCAAATAATATAAAAAAAAACAAACGAATTAATTTTAAAAAATTTGATTGCATTTTGTGTACAAACTTAATTTTGAAAAATTACAAATGTAAAAATATTATTATTCGATTCCTTTGATTATTTAGCTATGTATAAAAGCACTAAGGTAAAGTCATCGATAAGTGAATACTTTACAAGATATTTCATATTTTATATTAAAAATTTGAATTATCTCAATAAATTCTTAACAAAAGAGAACTTTAATATAGTGTTTTAAAAACGTCTTGACAAGGGCTACAAGAATGTGCTATAAAAAATAGTGGCTTCTATATAAAAAATTTAGATCAAAAGCACCTTAAATTTTTTAAATAAAACACCATAGGGGGTTAAATAAAAAATAGGTTTTTTGCATATTCTTGTAGCCCTTGTCGAGACATTTTCAAAACACTATAATAAAGCTCTCTTTTGTTAAGAATTTTCTGAGATATTTTAAATTTTGTCATTATATATTTTTAATATAAAATATGAAATATTTCGTTAAGTATTTACTTTTCGATGACTTTACCTTAATACTTTTATGCGTAAAATAATAAAAAGAATCAAATAATGTAAAAAAAAACAGACGAATTTTTTTTAAAAAATTTGATTGCATTTTGTGTACACTCAATTTTAAAAAATTACAAAAATGTAAAAATTAATATTATTATTCGATTTCTTTGATTATTTAGCTATGTATAAAAGCGCTAAGGTAAAGTCATCAAAAAGTGAATACTTTACAAGATATTTCATATTTTATATTAAAAATATTATGACAAAATTTGAAATATCTCAGTAAATTCTTAACAAAAGAGAACTTTATTATAGTGTTTTAAAAACGTTTTGACAAGGGCTACAAGAATGTGCTATAAAAAATAGGGGCTTCTATATAAAAAATTTAGATTAAACGCACTTTAATTGTTTAAATAAAACACCATAGGGGGTTAAATAAAAAATAGTTTTTTTGCATATTCTTGTAGCCCTTGTCGAGACGTTTTCAAAACACTATAATGCAACTCTCTTTCGTTAAAAATTTCTTGAGATATTTTCAGAAAGATGCACGGTAGCGCATCTTTCCGTGGTAGCTTGCAATGACACCGATAGGTGGCGCATAATGGTGTGATTAACTCGTAAGTAAATTTCAGTTGAGAGCGAATATAAGCAGGTCCAGGCGAAGCAAAATCACGACATCCGCAAGACACATATTTGCCAGCAATATTGCTGCGATGATATAAATATATAAGACTATATTTTCCAAAGTAAGATGTGTTTTTCAAATATAAAAAAGAAATTTTTAAATGTAAAACAATATTATTTCTTCAAATCTTAAATTAAAATTATTTTTTTTGAGCGTATGTAATAATTGCTGTGTGGGGTCTATAATATGGTTACGTAGAATGTCTATTAGACGTCTATTAGATGCGTCTAAAAGAGGTCCATTAGACGTCTATCTAGATGCGTCTACCGGTCTAGTTATATGCGTCTAATAGACGTCTGCTAGATGTTTATCCGATCTCGTATTTCTCCCTGGGATGTTAATAAAATGTTTTTTAAACGTTAAAATAACATTGTATTAACGTTGAAAATACGTTTTTTAAACATTTAAAAAACGGGTTTTAAACGTTGAAAAAACGTTTATTAAACGTTAAAAAAACATTTTTTTTAATGAATAAAAAAGGATCTATCCCATTGATTAAACGTTTTTAAAAACGTATATTAAACGTTTTTTGCAATGAAAAAAAAACGTTTAAAAAACGTTAAAAAAACATTTCTTTGCTGATTGGGAATTGGCCGTCACAATTTTTAAACCTGCAGTTTTCACTGCGACTTGCTGCGTCTTTTCACGCTGTAGCTGAATGGCGGCAGCTATACCTATAGAAAACACGAAGAAAACATTATAGAAACGAATATGTAATGAAAGACAATTATCCCAGCAAACACAGACGGTTCCTATAATATAACGTAGAAGTAACAACAAAGGTTATGCCTGAGTAATGTATAGATTATATAATACTGTTTTACATTTACAATATAACAAATTATATATGTATTATATTTCTGCGTTATTAACTGGTGACAACATAATAACAGAAATATAACCGTGATGAATAATATGTTTTATTGCAATGTTATGAAACGTTACTTTAATATTATATAATATAATAATATTAATTATTTAATGTTTTATTATAAGTGCCAGGTGCTCTCTGTTCGTGAAAAAATCGTGGAAAATAGAAATTTATAGAAGAAAAATTTGTGCAAAATGCATGTGCGTAATTATATGTGCCTAATGTGATATAAAGGTAATTAATTGTACATTTTTTAAATTTTATCTATGGTTGCTTAATTTCCGCTTCCGCTAGTGCCATCGTGCCACGATCGCGATATACATTTAGGCCGGTATTTATAGTCGCTGCTTAAAAATAAGAATTGCTTAAGAATGGTCTTAAGATGGCGTTTCGATTCATAGACAGGCAATAAGATCGTATTTTAGTAACTGCTTGAGCGTAAACTTCAGCAAGAATGTCTTATTACGGAATATCTTATTATGATTCATAAATGCATCTCATATGCCATAAGCACAATCTGAAGAACTTCTCAATTCATAGTCCTTTAAGACGGTCTTATCTGTTCGCTAAAATGGCAAATAAGGCGTCTTATTCCAAGTCAGGTTCGTAGACCTCTTAAGACAATACTTGTTTCGAAAAACTTTCTTCTGACTAGTGTTCACTTCGAAAAAGAATATAGTTTACAAGAAATATAAGGAAATCAAAGAATTTTAAGGTGCAGTTTCACAATAATAAAGTGTTTAAACATACTGAAATACGTTTTGTTCTCTCTAGTTGTGTCTAACCTTAAACTTTGGAAGTCGTATAGCAATATGGAAAAATCTAAAAGTAAATCAAAACATTTTACATCACTTCAAAAAACATTATTTTTTGATATATTAAAAAGGTATAAGCATATAATAAAAGTGAAGAAAAGCGACTCTACTACGCTAAAAGATAATGACGTAGCTTGGTTAGAAATTTGTAACGACCCGAGAAAAAATAATTTTGACTAATCGTATATAATTGTATATGATTATGTATAAAATCATAAATGAATATATATGGGTATATTTATGATCATGTATATTTACATCTTGCTCCTTGTATGATTATATGTGAATCCATATATGATTAGATCTGACCATTTCTATGCTGATATGACTAATATATTCTAATTCGTATGAGTAGGTACAGATTCATATATGATTAGACCTAATCAAGCCTGACTCATGCCTGACTGTATATGAATTCATATATTACTATATTTAAATCTATGTATGATTCTATCTAATCATGACTGGCTAATATAAACTCGCACCTGACTATATGTGAATTTATATACAACTGGATATATATCCATATATAATTGTGCGTATTTAGATCTGACCATTTCTATGCTGATATGACTAATATATTCTAATTCGTATGAGTAGGTACAGATTCATATATGATTAGACCTAATCAAGCCTGACTCATACCTGATTATATATGAATTCATATATGACTATATTTAAATTTATGTATGATTCTATCTAATTATGACTGGCTAATATAAACTCGCACCTGACTGTATATGAATTTATTCATATATAACTAGATATACAGGGTGTTTCCGGATCTTTGCGACAAACTTAAAGAGGTAATAGATCTCAATAAATGGAACAACTTTTGTTAAGCAACCCGTGTCCGGCGATGCCTCCTTAAGGCGCTAGGCTGCGTTGAACATTTACGGTTGCGTGCCTTGATTTTTTTTTGTGGGGGAATATCAAAAGTTTAGTGTTATACAACCCCTGTTAATACTCGAAATGAGCTTATTGACAGGATTATAAACGCATTTGGTACGATTCGCAATAATCCTGGAATTTTTCAGAGGGTGCGTCAGTAGATGCAATGCTTGTACTGAGGTTGCAGGTCGCCATTTTGAACATTTATTTTAATAAAATAAACAAAATATAATTAGAAAAACGTACAATTTTTTTAAATTTTAATATAACCATATTAGAAATCAAATAGCATTCATGCCGGTCTAGCGCCTTAAGGAGGCATCGCCGGACACGGGTTGCGTAACAAAAGTTGTTCCATTTATCGAGATCTATCACCTCTTTAAGTTTGTCGCAAAGGTCCGGAAACACCCTGTATATTCATATATAATTGTGCGTAATCCTGTCTGGATTTATTGACTATAATATAAATTCAAACATGACTAGATATAAATTCATATATGATTGCATATGATTATATATAACTTTAGGGTATCATATATATCAGCTATATACACACACACACATACACACGCGCGCGCGCACATATTTATATTTATATTCAATAAACAACGAGGTTATATATACGGAAAAATAAACACTTTTACCATATAAAATTGGTTCAATTAGCTATACGATAAGCCTATTATAATTCTTGTAATAAAATTATCAATATCTTTACTCTTTTTTTTAATATTCCAAGAACCTTTTTTATAAAAACAACAATTTAATAAGTTGTTTTACTACCCCAAGAAGAACCGAGTGCATGTACTCGGGTAAAACACATGTTCCAATATCAATCAGCGGCACACAAGACAATCTAATACTACGGAAAATCTACGGAAAAATATAATTTTTAATTAAATTTGTTATATTTTTGTAGAATTAAATTATATTGTTAGAAAATTATACAGTATCTATGTTTGACACCTTCCGTACATCTACTAACAATAAGTGTAACATATGTAGTACAATACGAAACGTCTTTATCAATTAACGTTGTAGCACAGTACGTAAGGTGACTGACTCAAGATCCAGGGGTTCCAGGTTCAAATCCAGCGGTGGTAAGCAAATTTTCTAGGTACAATATAAATTTAATTAATTTAGCTTGCACATAATAAAGATTTTCGACAATAAAATAATGTTCAACGAGCGAAATAAATTTTATTTTGTTGAATAAATGTGATAATATTTTAATGGTCATATATGAATAGATATGACCGTCTATATGATTTTGTATGAGCATGCATGGTCAGACCTGGCCAATTTTCAGATCTGATCATATATGAAATAATACATGATTATATATAATTAGTCAAAATTATTTTTTCTCGGGGAGTTCAATCTATCACACCTAAGCACGCAAGAGGTAAGAAAATTACATAATAACATTGATTTAACACTTATTGATACTGATATTTATTGATATTTTTATAGAATAAATTCATTTATATTGCTTTTACAACAGCTTTTTTGAAGAACTTTTTGACTAGTGTTTACTTCGAAATGGAACAAACATATTTGTAAAATTATTATTATATTTTTTATAATTATGTGTTGTGAATGTAATTTTTTGTAGTATGAACGTGCAGGATACAGATTTGCGAGATTTGGATAATATTCCCGATTTTTTGGACGTCGAGAGTGAAGATGAAATAGAAGAAATTGTTGTGCGTGCTCCGAAACGTTATATACGAGATGGACAAAACCCTTTCCAGTTTCATGATGAAAAAGAGTTTAAACGCCGCTTTCGATTTTCAAAAGAAGTTGTCATACATGGTCTTCTACCAAAGTAGAAGAAAATATGGCTAAAATAAATAATCGAAGTCCTCCTATTGCTCCTGTGTTGCAATTACTTGTGTGTCTAAGATTCTACGCCACTGCAAGTTGTCAGGTAATAAAATTTGAAAGAGGCAGAGAGAAATATGTTTATATCTGAGTTATAATTGCATATTTTAAAATTATTTATTTCCTTGTAGTTAGTATTAGCGGATATAATAAGCATATCACAGCCTACTCTTTCAAGAATCATTTTTCGTGTTTTGGTATTACTTGCTGGAAACATCCACAGTGTCATAAAGATGCCTTTTTCTGTGGAGCAAATTAACGAAAACCGTACTTTATTTCGGAACTTGGGATTTGGAAATGGAGGTATTGGGTTACCTGGAGTTGATGGTGCTATCGACTGTACTCATATTCGCTTGACTCAATGCAGATTTGGAAATATTGAAGAAGTATACAGGAATCGCAAAGGATACTTTTCTCTCAATGTACAAGTACGTAATATTTTATCAAATAGAGAATGTATAGAATTTATTTTTGCAACTTTAAGATTTATATATCAATTTTATTACACAAATATATATATATATATATTTATAATATTTACATTATTATTTAGGCTATTGTCGGACCACGAATGGAATTTCTGGACATCATACCAGAATGGCCAGGAAGCCAACACGACAGTCGTATCTTCCAAAATTCCAGAATTCTATTGCAATTATTAAGAGATATTTTTTGATATATTAAGTATTACGATAAAGACTGAATTCTGTTGCAATTATTAAGAGATAATAAGAAAGAAATAATATATTATGTTGCGAGTATAAAGAAAGCTTACTTACTTTGTAAACTTAAGTATCGAAGATTATTGGAAAAAGTATAAAAGGTTGTGTTTATTGAAATAAGTATTGAAAATTGTTCCTTTTAGCTTTTTCTTTCTTTTAAGTAAACGGTTGTTTATTTTATATGAATATAAGTGTAATATATTTCACATACTTTATTATACTTTACATATGTTTCTCGAACAAATTGATATTTGTATGTGCTACAATAAATTAAATAAATATAAACTCATACTTATATAAACTTTCTTTTACATCCTATTAATTTAAGAGATGTTATTAATCCCCATTAGACTTATTCTGTCACATCTATACCATATCGGTGAAAAATACATTCAACTGTTTGCCATTTAACAACCATTCCTGACAGAGGTGTCAGGTTCTTCTCAATGGAATCATATACATATATTACAAAACATACGTACATACATAACCGGATGAATAACTTCTTTTATTCTGTAAATAATAAATATTATGTTACAAAATAATTTCAATAGTCCGCGTTTGTATTTAATAAAATATTTTATTTACCTTTACTTTTTTAATTAATAAAATAAACGTTGTATAAGTGTGTCTCTCATAATAAATCCATCTGCTGGTTGCCATTCTGGACGGTTTACATCATTCTCTTCATTATCATTATCATCAACGATTTCATTCTCTTCTTCGTCATCTTGCGGCAATACATTATCGTAGGTAAGCGAAAGATTATGCAAAACTGCACATGCTACAATAATTGTTGTGCTGCATATCAGTTTTGTCGTTAGTCCTCGGGCTGACCAAGGAAATCGCCGTTTCCATACTCCAAATGTTCTTTCCACTATTTGTCTTGTTCGTCTATAAATATTATTGTAGGTTAGCTGTTCATCTGTTATTGCATTTAGAACAGGAGTCAGAAGAAATGGCAGACAAGGATAGCCATTATCTCCTATCAATATACCAGTTAATTCACGTCTCATATATCGCATATAAATTCTGGAATTTTGAAAGATACGACTGTCGTGTTGGCTTCCTGGCCATTCTGGTATGATGTCCAGAAATTCCATTCGTGGTCCGACGATAGCCTAAATAAGAATGTAAATATTATAAATATATGTGTGTGTGTGTGTGGGTATTTGTGTAATAAAATTGATATTTAAATCTTAAGGTTGCAAAAATAAATTTTATACATTCTCTATTGGATAAAATATTACGTACTTGTACATTGAGAGAAAAAGTATCCTTTGCGATTCCTGTATACTGCTTCAATATTTTCTAATCTGCATTGAGTCAAATGAATATGAGTACAGTCGATAGCACCATCAACTCCAGGTAACCCAATACCTCCATTTCCAAATCCCAAGTTCCGAAATAAAGTACGGTTTTCGTTAATTTGCTCCACAGAAGAAGGCATCTTTATGACACGGTGGATGTTTCCAGCAAGTAGTACCGAAACATGAAAAATGATTCTTGAAAGAGTAGGCTGTGATATGCTTATTATATCCGCTAATACTAACTACAAGGAAATAAATAATTTTAAAATATGCAATTATAACACTCAAATATACAAACTTATTTCTCTCTGCCTGTTTAAAATTTTATTACCTGAAAACTTGCAGTGGCGTAGAATCTTAGACACACAAATAATTGCAACACAGGAGCAATAGGAGGACTTCGATTATTTATTTTAGCCATATTTTCTTCTACTTTGGTAGAAGACCATGTATGACAGCTTCTTTTGAAAATAGAAAGCGGCGTTTAAACTCTTTTTCATCATAAAACTGGAAAGGGTTTTGTCCATCTCGTATATAACGTTTTGGAGCACGCACAACAATTTCTTCTCTTTCATCTTCACTCTCAACGTCCAAAAAATCGGGAATATCATCCAAATCTCGCAAATCTATATCCTGCACGTTCATACAACAAAAAATTATATTCACAACACATATTTATAAAAAAAGATAATAATTTTACAAATATGTTTGTTCCATTTCGAAGTAAACACTAGTCAGAAAGTTTTTCGAAAAAGCTGTTGTAAAAGCAATATATATGAATGTATTCTATAAAAATATCGGTAATTATTTAGAATACACGCTCCACCTCAAATATCGATGAAATTAGGCTTAATCGATTCGTTTTTGCATAAAACGAATGAATCTGGCAGAAAAATGCGGCGGTCTGCCCTGCGAAGCGAGATATTTAGCGTTAAATTTGACGACTCTCAGGTTATGAAACCTGTCATACCGACGCGATGTAGCGACTGTGGTTCAAGGATGCCAGACTCGCGGTTTTTGCCAGCCACTACCAGAGCTCCGGGAACTTAGCCGGTCAACTTCGACTTTATTAACTTTTTTTTTTTAAATTGTTTGTTGGTCGTTTGTTGGTGATTGTTGGCCTAATTACAACGTTTGTTGGTTCTTAATTTTTTTTTTAATTAAAAAAAAAAATTAGCGTTAAGTTAGCCGGAAAAATCTCATTTTTAATTTAAAAACGGCCTAATCGATGCGTAATCGTCTGCTGATGATTGTTGGTCTAATTTTAGCGTTTGTTGGTTCATATTTTCTTCTTAAATTCAAAAAAACAAAAATTAGCGTGAACTTAGCCGGAAAAATCTCATTTTTAATTAAAATACGGTCTAATCGATGCGTAATCGTTTGCTGATGATTGTTGGTCTAATTTTGTCGTTTGTTGGTTTATTATTAGTCTTAAAAACGAAAAATTATCTCACCTTTAAGCCGCATCTGCAGTAATCAAAGATTGGTTTATATCGCTGTCAGAGACGCATAGAATTGACAATAAATATTATTCTGTATTTATATATGCAGGAAACACTTTTCTATCCCTATATATAACTGTTTTAAACAATGTGCACAAATAATAATGCATTATTTAATATTCTTATATTTTCTCAATAATTCTAGATGTAACATGGACTACGTTTACACGGCAGCTTATAAGCCGAAGTTATAACTGCCGTATACTATCCGATCCAAAACGTTTCTTCTTTTGATCATAATGATCATTTAAATAAGAGCTTCTTTTGATTTTAAACTACACTTTCTAGTATGTATATATCAAAAGAGATTAATTCAAATGTTTAGAGTATGAAAGAGGCTCATATTTAAGTGATCATATTGATAAAAAGAAGAACAGTTTTGGATCGGATAGTATACGGCAGTTATAACTTCGGCTTACAAGTTGCCGTGTAAACGTAGTCATGGTCAAAAGTTACGAAACATTACATCTTAACTAATTATAGTTGAATTTGTTTAAATTTTCTTGAATATATCTGATATATATGTAATGCATTATCAATTTGCACTTTAATTATATATACATATCTAATTTTATTATCTGCAATATTAAATATTAATTAGGACTTTAAATGTATGTTTAATTATTTTTTTCCATTATACAAATATTAATTGGAAATATATAAAAAACCAGCTAATTATAAGTGTACTAAGTTTGCTACAAAAATTTGATGTTAAAAGAATGCTAGAATAACATCTAAATTTATTTATTGCAACGTACAAAATTGCAATAAGCTTTATTATAATAAATTATCGAATTTTACATAATTCTTTGTTGTATAAATGTGATGATTAATAAATATATATAGATAATATAAATATATATTATATATAAATTATATATATATATATATATATATATATATATATATATATATATATATATATTAGACGGTCCTTTTTCTATTATTATATCATATTTATATTTCTATTATCTTATCATTTATTTCATACTGTGTACGTGTAAATAACTATATAAAGCAATATATTATTTGATTACTTATGTTAGATATTGATGTAAATGAAATGTCTTCATCAAATCCGCATCTTGCAGTGTATTTACGAAAACATTAATGATCGGAGACAATTTCAAGATTCTATAAACTCTACTGAAGGACTCAGTGCGATTCACTATACAATAGAAGAGTTTATTTTATATAAAACTAAATATATTAGTATTCAATTGGTGCTATTCCTTTAAAGGTCTAAATAGACCAACTCTACAATATGTCATAGAGCTCGATGATCTACGTGAATTGATGTTCTTTTAAGTCTTAGTAAGATTTTGTAAAACGGGTGCAACCTGTAACATAAATTATAAAAAAATATATATCAAAAAATATTCCTAGGTGCAATTAGCATGTTTATATTAGTTCTAAGTAATAGAAAAGAAATATGCACACACGCACACATTAAAATAATCCAAATATCATAAATAATAAAAATATTTTCAATATTTGTCAAAAATAAAAGTATACGTTTAAATGTATGCATACATTTTAGTTTTATTAATTAAAAAATGTAGAACTATATATATTATTTTTTTATACATACTTTCTGCAACTGAAGGAAGAATATTAAAATACTTTGTGCGGCTGATGGATGAACGTGAAAATCGAAAAATATAAAGATGCCAGTCAATATGAATATAAAAGGCATAAATGATCCCTCGATCGTATCGCAAGATCAACTGGAAATTATAAAACAGAATTAAAATATTGTAAAATATATCATGTTATACAGGGGGGCTTCCTACGCGACAGAATCAAAACGATCCACATTGAAATAATACTGCGCTGTGATTGGAAAAATCTAAAATTTCATTAAATAAAATTCAATAAAATTGCAGATTTCATCAATCAGTGCCAGATTATTTTGATTCTGTCGCGAGTTGTAATTGTTGTACAGTTTCTTTCATTCAGTGGGCACGAGAATTGAAATAAAATGTTACAAAAAGATACAATTAATATTTTGCTTATCTCAATTGTTAATTTAAAAAAATATTGATCCAATGCCCAGATATAAATAATGCAAGAGTTTTGAGTAAATGTAGCATTCAAATTAAATCTTTTTAATAAAAATATTTCAATTTTTTTAAAAATTCAAGATTACGTTTAAATTACATTTTAGTTTTATTAATTAAAAACTGTAAAACTATATATTTTATTTTTTAGACATACTTTCTACGACTAAAGAAAGAACATGAAAATCCAAATACTTTGTGCGGCTGAAGGAAGAACTTTCCTGTCTCTTGATAGATAGCATTAATATCAGCAGCAAAAATTCTATCTGGCTGTGCTACATAAGGTGCGTTCGGGGAGACGCTATTAGCGATGACAACGTCATTCTATCTCTGTTACTTACAGAGCACGCTCATAGCGCTAAAAGCGCGCTCCCCGAACCCAGCCACAATCCTCAAGATCCACTTCTTCGATCAAATTTATCTTTGCATAATCTTAGAAAAAATCAAACGTTTTCTTGTCGACGATCGGATAGCGGAAGTTTAATCTTGCGATCCAGTCTACCAGGACGAAGCTATACAGGATTCAATATGTCCATTCTGGAAGAATATACTGAAATAATAAAACAGAAGTACAATCTTAATATCCATAAAAATATGCTTAAAGATCCAAGGATATTAAACAAGAGTTACCAGCTCACCTATTTGTTGCCATAATAATGACTTTAACATTAGTTGTTTGATCAAAACCATCCATTTGATTTGAGTAATTCCAGGAGAATACGTTACACTTCTTGATCTGCTACAGCTTGAGTGTCAAATCTTTTTGTAGCAATAGCATTTATTTTATCAATAAATATTATGACTGGTCAGTTTTCTTTAGCAAAACTAAACATGTCTCGTCATTTGTAGTCCTTCGCTCAAATACTTTTACACAAATTCAGAGCCTATTACACAAATGGAGGCAGCTGGAAAAAATAGAAAATAATAGAATTTAAAACACAAAATCTGTTTGTTATTATTCTTCCATGCAATTAGTTTAGATATATTGTGAGATTTTTTTTAACAGTATATCTCAATTTGTACCAGTATAGTATGTCTAGCAACTGCTTGCGCCAACATAGTTTTTCCACAACCGGGTAGTCCGTATACATGAGTAATACACCGGACCGTTTGGTACGGGTATCAAGTACTATATCCGTATCAAATCCGTATCAAATCTCGGGTTATACCGGTGTAAACTGAGAATTGATACGGATTTGATACGAATATAGTACTTGATAGCTTGATACGCGTATCAAACAGTCGGTGTAAACTAGGCCATTGTTTCTTGATCTTCTTTTCGCGATTTCCTGCCGATGTTAAGGCCCGTATTCATAGCCAGTTTTATAGATGTTAGCCTTACATTTATAGAAATAAACCTTAAGTCGTAAGCAAATAAACCAATCTTTGAATACTGCAGATGCGGCCTTAATGTGAGATAATTTTTCGTTTTTAAGACTAATAATAAACCAACAAACGATAAAATTAAACCAACAATCATCAGCAAACGATTACGCATTGATTAGACCGTATTTTAATTAAAAATAAGATTTTTCCGGCTAAGTTCACGCTAATTTTTGTTTTTTTTAATTTAAGAAGAAAATATGAACCAACAAACGCTAAATTTAGACCAACAATCATCAGCAGACGATTACGCATCGATTAGGCCGTTTTTTAATTAAAAATGAGATTTTTCCGGCTAACTTAACGCTAATTTTTCTTTTTTAATTTAAAAAAAATTAAGAACCAACAAACGTTGTAATTAGGCCAACAATCACCAACAAACGACCAACAAACGATTTAAAAAAAAAAAAGTTAATAAAGGCTGCATTCGCGGAGCACGCTTTCAGCGCTATTGTATCATTCTATCTTTATTATTCATTACACGTAAAACAAGGATAGAATGATGTAAAAGCGCTAAAAGCGCGCTCCCCGAACGCAGCCAAAGTCGAAGTTGACCGGCTAAGTTCCCGAAGCTCACTACCAGCCAGTGGTGGGGATGGACAGAGATGCCAACTTTGCATTTCAGCAACGCAGCCGGGCGCTTCGGCTGGCTTCGGCCAGCTTCGAGCGGGAAGAGGATAGACAGACCTGCTGTCTTCTTCTTCTCTCTCGCGCTATGGCTATTGGCTAGGCGATTTCGGATCTCGTGAATGCCGAGTTGGCGAGGCGACCAGGCGACGCGTGACATTATATCGGCGCGCGACATCAATTATCTCGATGTATTTTCCTACATATAAATCTAAAAAATAAGTAAATCTAAAAAATTTTTCAATAAAAAATTATTATATATATATTTTTTACATGTTAATAAAAAATTAAAATTTGAATTAAAAGATAAAAATCCACTCTTGGCCAATATGTACGTTTCTTTATTTAAAAAGAATCTGTTTATTTAACAATCTCTATTTAAAGAATTAATTTCAGCACAATGATATTATTAAGTACTAAAAAAAATTATAGTTTATACTATTCTTCTTTCTGTCATTGAATTTATTTGCCATCAAATGTATAACGTACATATTGTTGCTCAACAGAAACTGCGAGAAGGTGGTGGTCTCTTCCGTCAGGAGGGAAATGTATTGGTATATGCATGTATATACACACACGACAGCAAGTTCCTTTACATACTTATGTTCCACAAGCGATTGAGATGTCTATTACGAACAAGTAACCACCTTCTCGCGGTTTCCGTTGAGCAACAATATGTACGTTATACATTTAATGGCAAATAAATTCAATGACAGAAAGAAGAATAGTATAAACTATAATTTTTTTTAGTACTTAATAATATCATTGTGCTGAAATTAATTCTTTAAATAGAGATTGTTAAATAAACAAATTCTTTTTAAATAAAGAAACGTACATATTGGCCAAGAGTGGATTTTTATCTTTTAATTCAAATTTTAATTTTTTATTAACATGTAAAAAATATATATATAATAATTTTTTATTGAAGAATTTTTTAGATTTACTTATTTTTTAGATTTATATATGTAGGAAAATACATCGAGATAATTGATGTCGCGCGCCGATATAGGCTGCGTTCGCGGAGCGCGCTTTCAGCGCTATTGTATCATTCTATCTTTATTATTCATTACACGTAAAACAAGGATAGAATGATGTAAAAGCGCTAAAAACGCGCTCCCCAAACGCAGCCATAATGTCACGCGTCGCCTGGTCGCTTTGCCAACTCGGCATTCACGAGATCCGAAATCGCCTAGCCGATAGCCATAGCGCGAGAGAGAAGAAGAAGACAGCAGGTCTGTCTATCCTCTTCCCGCTCGAAGCTGGCCGAAGCCAGCCGAAGCGCCCGGCTGCGTTGCTGAAATGCAAAGTTGGCATCTCTGTCCATCCCCACCACTGGCTGGTAGTGGCTGGCAAAAACCGCGAGTCTGGCATCCTTGCCGTATTCTCGTGCGCTCCAACGGAAAGTATGTTCACTCCCCGTTCTCCTTCAGACTTTCCGCGCTCCAACGGAAAGTATGTCACAGGCTATTACCTAAACTCACTTAATCCTACTTATATCTTTATTTTCTTTCAGGAAACTGGTATCCCCTCCAACATACTTTCATCGGGGATAAACGAAAAGGAATATCACACTTGTCCCCTCCAACAACCTTTCATCGGGGATCATCACCAAAGAAAATAACACAAATAAATCAAAAAGCTATTAAACTCTATTCGATCATAATTAACGTAATATATTTTACTTTGAAAAAACGAAATCTTTATATCTTTTTATAACCTATATCAAGAGAAATTAATAAACGAAAATAAACTTATCTTAAGCCTTGTGTCCACGATCCGAGAACTCGGTCCGAGTTTCGGTTTAAAGCCTTGTGTCCACGATCCGAGAACTCGGTCCGAGTTTCGGTTTAAGCCAATCAACTCGCAGCTCTTACAGAAAGGTAGCAGTTTTATTGGCTTAAACCGAAACTCGGACCGAGTTCTCGGATCGTGGACACAAGGCTTAAAGCCTTGTGTCCACGATGCTAGAACTGTGTCCGAGTTTCGGTTTAAGCCAATGAAACTGCTACTTTTCTGTAAGAGCTGCAAGTTGATTGGCTTAAACCGAAACTTGGACGCAGTTCTAGCATCGTGGACACAAGACTTAAATGAGGTTCGATGGAAACGACAAGAGTTGAGTTAGCGTTACTGTAGTGTTGCCAATTTGATAAATGAGTTTACACATAAGTTTTCCAGAAGACGTTTTACTTTATACTGTCGAGTTTGTAATATGAGAAATAATTTATGCATATTACTTTGATACTGTGCAACTAATATTATGGCTCTCGGATCCATAATATTTTAAATGTTCTGATAGTCACATAACCTTCAAGCTACTGTTGACATTTTGCACAGTTGGTAACGTTCAACCTGGCCGCAACCTTGGTGTAACACTGGTTCGGTGGAAACAGGCAAGTCAACTCAACTCTGACCCGACTCTAAAGCCTTGTGTCTACGATCCGAGAACTCGGTCCGAGTTTCGGTTTAAGCCAATGAAACTGCTATCTTTCTGTAAGAGCTGCAAGTTGATTGGCTTAAACCGAAACCCTGTTCGAACCCTCGGTGGAAACTTAGTCAGTGAGCTCCCCTTTCAGCCTTTGGCGCACGAAAAAACACAGGGCAGGCAACTTCAAAAAACAAAATGTTTAGCTTTGAAAGTTTGGTACGATTGGTGTTTAAACATCCTTCTCGCACTCTCTGGTTATTCTCTTCTATCTTACTTGATCTTACTTTACTTCTGCATTTGTCGTTGTTGACATTCTCTGTCGAAACGTGAGCGTCGTGAAACGTGAAAAATCATTGAAATTGGTGCGCTGCATAGTGAAAAACTGTGAAAATAATTGCAGAACATGCACACCGGAGCAAGCAAATTTTCATAAATTACCGGATAACAAAATTATCCGTGAAGGATGGTTTCGGAGCATTGTAGAGGTTATATTGCCTTCGAACACGTTAACGGTATGCCTCTGCATGATAAAATTTAAATTTGTTTATTTTGATATACTGTATCATGAAGTAACAAAAACTATATTGTTTGAAAGATCAGAAGTTTTGTAATGTATCTTTTTTATCTGTTATTTAAGCACGAATTTGCTCCGTACACTTTACTCCGGAATCTTTCATTCAATTGAAGAGAAAGAGAGGAGAAAATATTTTTAAAAGACGACTTTTGCCAACTGCTGTACCAACATTGCATCTGGTAACAACAAACGAACAGTAAGTTGGATGTGTAATTTATTAAACAAAGCAAATATTGACGCTCCCTTTTTTAAGAATAATAAAGTTAACATAAACTATTAATATTCATACGCTTATGACAAGATGACTATGGATGTTGCTCCAAGAACCGTGTGACAATGAAACTACATTCATATTTTCTTTATTAGGGCACATGACAAAGGCAATGTAAATTGTAACATTGTTAAGCGAACCTTTAATTTGGTTTGTCCATCAACGTCACCTGTAGAACCAATAAATGCTGCAAGTCTGTCACCTGTGCCAGGCCCAACAAAGGAGACAATCTCATCTGTTGAGCCGGAACTTTCATCTTTGCTACGTTCATCAACACCCGTATCAAGGATGATGACAGAACCTTTGCTTGATTTAGGTCTGCTGGATAAGGCAGATATGATAGGTCAATGTCTTGTCGGTATGTATTACACTACAAGTACTTAATTAGCGCTACTAATAATAATAGTCTCATAGATGAATATTTTAACACCCACAAACCACTACAGATATCAATAGAGCCATAAAAAAACAGTTTTCAGATCTTTGGTCATACCACGGTCAATAAAGAAAGCGCAAATAAGCGCAATCTCATCTACTCGAGAGAAAACAATGTACAATAACGTTTGTAATTTTGTATTAATTATGTAAATATACTTGACAGAATGAAATAATGTATATAAATATGTGTACCTTAAAGTGAAATTTATAGTAATATTGTAATAAATTATATTTATATTTAATACAACTCTCACTTTCTTAATTTCTTATGTTTCGAAACTTATGTTAGTATGCAAGAAGAAAAAGTTGTTTCAAGAAATGTTTCTCAAAATAATACCACACTGTCGAGAAAGGATTGAAAAACATGAAAACACACACTTACACTTATTAATTTTATTCGTGCAATTTCATTTTTAATATTAATAATTTTTAAATATTTTTTTTTATATTAAAGTATGTATTAGGATGTAAAAGAAACAATAAAGATAACAAATAGTAAGAAGGAATACATTCGAGATTTACAGGTTTCCATTTATGCAACAAACTGTATACTTTTACATGTATAATTTCACACGATTAACGAATTATCAATTAATGTCATATAATACACATTCGTACATATGTACGTATGTAGTTGTATGTATGTACCCAGATAGCAAAATGCTAGCAGTATGCCAGCAGTATGCCAGCAGATTCAATCACGAATTTGCAGCAGATTTCGCTCCGCTGCGTCCTCATTAAGCTTTGGTTCTGCCAGCACAATGTGCCAGCACAATGTGATGGCAGAAATGCAGCAGAAACGAAGCACGGTATGCCGTCACGATATGATGCTAGAAATGCAGCTAATAACAAACAGAGCCTGCAATATTAGTTGTCGACAGCAGATGTATAGCAGAAATCGAGCATGGTGTGTTGTCACGATGTGACAGCAGAAACACGGCAGAAATGAATCAGGATTTTCCTGATGGAAAAATATCTTTTAGAATTATTTTTAATATATATATATGTATATTTTAATCAGAATTTCTATAAAAATTTTCATATTTTCTCAGAATTTTTATCCAAATTGGAACGTTTTTCATAAAAATTCAGACAAAATAAGAATGACATATGTTTTCCCAATATATATATATATGTATATATACTCGTAATATGAGAAAATCTATGTTAATTTATCAGAAATTTTTATTATACATATACATATTAAAAATTATTATTTTCAAAATGTTATTTTTCAAGTGTGCCACTCTATTATATGAAAGTGGACTCTACGATACAACTGATACAAAAGTTGTGTCGTACCATGATTTATCTTAAACTTAGGCGCTGCTTGGCGCGAGACGTTGTCGTGTCTCTTGACACCGTTCTTATAGCATTGTTCGTCAAATTTTAAATACGAGAAACAGATCATATTGGATGCCATCTATCGGCATTGAATTAGTTCGAAAATCTTCATCCAATTTAATTCAATACGACGACAGAGCATGTTGAATTTCTGCTGCGTTTCTGCCTTCATTAGCGTACTTGCTGACAAGTTTGATTTCTGCTGACAATCTGTTGTTACACTGTGAGAGCAAGTTATGTGCAATCTCAGTGTGCATTCTGCTGTACACATTGTGCCAGCATACGATGTTTGAAATTTGCTCTATTTATGCTGGTAATCTCGGCTCAATTTTTGCCGCATTTCTGCCATTACATCGTGACGTACGTAGTGCTTGATTTTTTCTGCGTTTCTGACGGCATTAACTGAAACGGCATAACCTGCTAAAATATTGATAGCATTCTGTCGCTATAATATGTAGCACATAAATTTCAAAACGTGCTCCAGTCAGATTTTGCTATCTGGGTACATATTGTTAAGCCTTGTGTCCACGATCCGAGAACTCGGTCCGAGTTTCGGTTTAAGCCAATCAACTTGCAGCTCTTACAGAAAGGTAGCAGTTTCATTGGCTTAAACCGAAACTCGGACCGAGTTCTCGGATCGTGGACACAAGGCTTTACAGTTTAGTCAGCGTAGTAAAATCTGCAATGTACCGCCACTTATATCCCTAGAATTGTAGGGTTTTTTTTATGTTGGTAGACATACATTTTTTCGTGTCGCAATCAGAAAGAAACAATAGATTTTAGACAGAGAAAGAGTCGTTTTGCGCACACCATGTATTCTTTCCACCATGATCAAGCCCCAGCACTTGGGTCCACTGTAATAAATCACGTAATTAATCATAACATCTATGGCTATGGCATCGAGTGAGGTAAGAAAATATATCATTGCTAAATTTGTGCACAATGTTAATAATCTAGACTTTAAGAATTGAATAGTTCTAAGAATATAAACGCAAAAATAACCTTAATCTTGTAATGGAAAAAAAATAGAACACTTGATTGTGTAATATAACAATGTCCACACAAGTTCTGTTAAATATTAATTATAATTCTTTTTAATTTTAGGTGATACTCGTTAATACTTGCGGGGTTTGCGAGAAAATTGTGCAGGAATCTTTAATTCCCAAGCATAAATGCTTAGAGGGATTCGGCAGATGCTATTTTTATAAGAATTGATACTTTTGTCCAGTATGCGGTAAGTATAAGTGAAAATAATGTATATTTATAAAGAAATTATAAAGGTACATCTAAGTATTAATCATTTTGTTATATATAATTCTAATATTTTATGTAATGATTCTTTAATATAGATGATGGGATTATAATATACGAAGAAGTGCAATGAGCTGTAATGGCAAAGAGGCCATCACATTAGGTGAAACACCAGTTAGTAACGAAGAATCGATGATGCTCGATAATTGCTCTGATTCTATAGATATAGACGAATTGCTTATTGAACAAGTTTCTAAACATGAAGTACTATATAATCATAGTATACCTGTTCAACAACGTAATCGAACTGTAAATAATGAAACGTGGACAGAAGTTTCAAAGGCTCGGGGAGAGGTATGACAGTCATAATATTAGATTATATACATACATATATGTATGTACATACATATGTATATGTATACATATACATATGTATATAATCTTTCTGGTGATTGAAATAGTTTTTTTACTCAAATGTTTTACATATTCTTATAGGGCGTTTAGACCCAAAGCAAGCCGCCAAAAAAAGGAAGACGCTACGAGATAGCTATTATCGCGAGCTAGCCAAGGAGAAATTGCCAAGTGGATCAGAACGTCCTACTTCAAAGCGAAAGTGGAAGCATTTCGATAGAATGGATTTTTTTCGTGATACAATTTATAGAAAGAGGTATATAATATACTGCATTATCTGAAACTAATTGTATTATGCTATTATACATATATTAAATTTGTCATGTGTTTAAACTATATAAACATAAATATCACAATTACAGAACAAGTGATAATCTTCTTGATGTGAAAAATGAAGAAAATATACCACCAATTCCAAAAAAAGGAAAAAATGGTAAATATTTTTTGGTTTTTAATGAATATTTATATCAAAATGCTCAAAATAAATGTATTATTTATTTGTTATTTATTACAAATGTATTATTTATTTTTTTATTTTTTAGCGAGCGTGCCGACGGATGGCACAGCATCAACTTCCGCACTCGATAAAATTGCAGATGCAATTACTACAATCAGCGCAATTCCTAATGTGCAATTGCCAACGTTACCCCTTCCGGACAACAAACAGGATGAAGTAGATGGATTGATGACTATAGTCTCGGTACAATTGCGAAAACTCCCGGAACGAGAAAGGAGAACTTTGATATTCCAAATATTATCATTCGTAAATGATAAAATTTCAAATATTTATTCGCTTTAATAACTTTTTCATTATTTTTTAATTATGGAATGCAGGACCGTGTAAATTCTTACACGGTTTTGCATTTTAATAATAAAAATAGACTAAGCGTTTAAAAAATTTTAAGTTGAAAAAAGGTTTAAATGATTGTTGAAAAAAATATATTTTAGTTAAATACTAGAATCTAATTTGTGATACACGCAATGATGTTAAAGACTGAATTAAATGTAATTTGTTTTGATTAAAAATTAGAACCAAAAATAATACTTAATTGACCATGACTGGCACATTTATTGAAAATGTCGACACGACGTTTCGAACCAAATTCGGCTCCTTCTCAAGTGTATAAATAAATTCTTACATAGACATTTATTAGTCACAATATGTGTCTGCAAGTCCGATCTGAGACTAAAAAACGAAAATTTGTTACTATAATAAAAAACGTAGTAGAGATCGCAACCAAAAGAAATGTATCAAAACTTACATGCTATGTGCGTTATAAAATAAAATAGATTGTGTTCAGAAGCACGTCTGCACGCCACGGTTACGGACAACACAATAAGCAAAATTATACACAAACAAAAATAAAATAGAGGTTGATCACAAGGCCCCTATTAGTCGGTCATATATTACTGTCATCTTCTCCGTATCTTTTTGTAGGTTGATCGCCTGATTACGTTTTTTGATGAAAAACATCTCAGCAATCTCTCTCTTTTTGAAGTGTTTTTCTTTGTGTAGAATCTTTGCTTCTTGCCAATTAAACACATGGTTCAACTCAAGCCGATGTTTGCTTATTACCGAATGCTTACTAGCGTGCTTCTTAATATTCATTTCATGCTCTTTAATGCGTGTTTCGAGATGCCTTTTCGTTTGCCCTATATACGTAGCATTACAATCTGAACAATCAATCCTATAAAAATCAAATCAATTTGTTTCATATTTCCCAATCTGTCTTTCCCCTTCTTAATAACGCAATTGAGCTTTTTAGGTACGGTGTAAACAACATCAAAACCACGGTTGCTGAAAATATTACGGATCTTTCCACTGTAGTCTTTTATATATGGGATAGTTCCCATATTAAAAATGTTATTTGTCTCATAATCCTTATTTCTTGTAGCGTTGCGGTATTTGATGTCCCTTAATTGTTGTTTGATACATTTATTAACAACATGTATCGGGTAACAATTATTGCTCAGAATTTCTTTAACAATTTTGATATTAGTCGTATGAAACCGTTTATCAGACAATAAAACAGCACGATCTACGAGAACCGTAATTACATTCTATTTATAGTTTTCAGGATGGTTAGATAAATACTTAATGTAGCGTCCGGAAAAAGTTGGTTTTCGGTATCAATTCGTAATTAATGTGTCACCATTTCTGAGGACAGTAGTGTCTAGGAAATTTATCTTGTTATTTAACTCAATTTCACAAGTAAATTTCAACCGTGGGTGATAACTATTGAAAATATTGAGTACCTCATCGATGTTCACTCTTGGAATTATCGCGAATATATCATCCACATATCTAATGAATGTGGAAATCTTAAATTTTAAAGAACTGAGACAAAATGTCTCCAGGTCGTCCATAACTATGTCTGCAAGAATGGGTGAGAGCGGAGAGCCCATAGGACTGCCAAATATCTGATCATAAATCTATCCATTAAAGCTGAAGCTAGTGCAATTTAAAATTAGTTCTATGGCATGTAAAAATTGATGTAAACTAAGTTTAGTAAATTCCGATATATGACTCCATCTCTTCTCAATATCTTCTAAAACCAATTCTACTGGAATGTTGGTAAATAATGCCGTGACATCAATCGAGACTAACACTTCATCCGGTAGGATTTTCAAATTTTGAATTTTTTTAACAAATGACCAACTATCTTTTATAAACGAGCCAGGTTTAGGGACAGACTTATATAACGTTAAATAACAAGATAAATTTCCTAGACACTACTGTCCTCAGAAATGGTGACACATTAATTACGAATTGATACCGAGAACCAACTTTTTCCGGACGCTACATTAAGTATTTATCTAACCATCCTGAAAACTATAAATAGAATGTGATTACGGTTCTCGTAGATCGTGCTGTTTTATTGTCTGATAAACGGTTTCATACGACTAATATCGAAATTGTTAAAGAAATTCTGAGCAATAATTGTTACCCGATACATGTTGTTAATAAATGTATCAAACAACAATTAAGGGACATCAAATACCGCAACGCTACAAGAAATAAGGATTATGAGACAAATAACATTTTTAATATGGGAACTATCCCATATATAAAAGACTACAGTGAAAAGATCCGTAATATTTTCAGCAACCGTGGTTTTGATGTTGTTTACACCGTACCTAAAAAACTCAATTGCGTTATTAAGAAGGGGAAAGACAGATTGGGAAATATGAAACAAATTGATTTGATTTTTATAGGATTGATTGTTCAGATTGTAATGCTACGTATATAGGGCAAACGAAAAGGCATCTCGAAACACGCATTAAAGAGCATGAAATGAATATTAAGAAGCACGCTAATAAGCATTCGGTAATAAGCAAACATCGGCTTGAGATGAACCATGTGTTTAATTGGCAAGAAGCAAAGATTCTACACAAAGAAAAACACTTCAAAAAGAGAGAGATTGCTGAGATGTTTTTCATCAAAAAACATAATCAGGCGATCAACCTACAAAAAGATACGGAGAAGATGACAGTAATATATGACCGACTAATAGGGGCCTTGTGATCAACCTTTATTTTATTTTTGTTTTTGTATGATTTTGCTTATTGTGTTGTCCGTAACCGTGGCGTGCAGACGTGCTTCTGAACACAATCTATTTTATTTTATAACGCACATAGCATGTAAGTTTTGATACATTTCTTTTGGTTGCAATCTCTTCTACGTTTTTTATTATAGTGAAAAATTTTCGTTTTTTAGTCGTAGATCGAACTTGCAGGCACATGTTGCGACTAATGGATGGCTATGTAAGAATTTATTTATACACTTGAGAAGAAGCCGAATTTGGTTCGAAACGTCGTGTCGACATTTTCAATAAATGTGCCAGTCATGGTCAATTAAGTATTATTTTCTGATATTAATCACTGGCGAAGAAATTTCTAATCATTGTTTAAAAATTAGAAGTACGGTGTTTATTATAAACATTAAAATAATTAAGTTTTTTGTACATTCAATATATTCATTCGCTTCAATAACTTTCTATTCATGGAATGCAAAACCGTGTAAATTTTTAATAATAAAAAAAGATTAAGCGTTTAAGAAATAAAGACTTATTGTTAGTTTAAAAAGATATAAAAAATATATTATGTTTAAAAATGTATCCTTTTTATTTGAATATTACTTATAGTCTAATTTGTGATACATGCAATCGTAATAAGGTTGAAGACTGAACTGAAAGTGATTAATTTTATTTTAGAATTAGAAATATATATACGGTGTTTTTTATAAACATATTAAAATAAACAAGTTTTTAATAGATTTTGTGTTTTTATATCAAAATACCAGTTTTAAAAAATGCTACTTTTTATTGTTTGTATTACTTATATAATATTGTTATATATTTATAGCGTTAGTTTATCAAATACATACATTTATTATTTTGTCAAATACATAGAAAAATAATTTTTAAATTGTATTACTATTTTTGAGTCATTTATTACTGATAAATTCGTACAAATTATCTAGGTAGTTTGACATGCATAGATAAATCTTAAGGTCCATCTACAATGAGTTGTATCGTAGTCGTGTCATAAGTCATAATCCAGACAGCACAAATGTTCACTACAAGCATCTTAAAGACATCTTTACGATATCTTTTAGACATGCGTGCTGTCTAGGAAGTCATAGAGCACGTGTTAGAACCAAATTTATCAACGTAGAATCTTGATAAGATGACAACTCAGCAATCGTTCTGCTGAACGCGGCCATAGTCATAACCGCGCTAGTGCTACACTCTACTACTCTCGTTCAACACGGATTCAGTGTCAGTGCAGTTTGGCGTCGTAAGTCATAGATCTTAAATGTTGGCACTTGGCAAATATTTAAGATCTATGACTTACGACGCCCAACTGCACTGAATCTGAATCCGTGTTGAACGAGAGTAGTAGAGTGTAGCACTAGCGCGGTTATGACTATGGCCGCGTTCAGCAGAACGATTGCTGAGTTGTCATCTTATCAAGATTCTACGTTGATAAATTTGGTTCTAACACGTGCCCTATGACTTCCTAGACAGCACGCATGTCTAAAAGATATTGTGAAGATGTCTTTAAGATGCTTGTAGTGAACATTTGTGCTGTCTGGATTATGACTTATGACACGACTACGATACAACTCATTGTAGATGGACCTTTAAGAACACGAGTTTGAGCTTAAGATCGTCTTACAAAGTCCGTGCTTAAGAATACGGCTTCGGCAATGTTCGGGATTCCAAACTTTTTGACCAATTATGATAAAGATCTACAAGAATTTACATAAAACGCTGGCCTAACACGACGAGATATCCCGCGTGTCAATACAAGAGGTTACATACACGTGTTTTATTTCTCTGAAATACGAGTGCCGTTGAAACAAGAAATTTGTGTAAGTTTTATATAAATCCGTTTGCGTTTATAACCACCAGCTTGGTCTAATCGACTTCTGAACAGAAGTATGGCTAAGGAAATAGAATAAAGAAGAAGAGGCTTATAGAATAAGGTAACAAAAATACATAGTTATTTTTTAGAATGCTATTACGTTTTAATTTGTTACATCATATTCCATTCTTATCAGTCACATGCGTTCAGGTAGGAGAGCAAATTTATGTAATAAGCCGTTTATGCGTGCCCGACGTAAAATTAAAAATAAAGTCAATCGTTTTGTTACATTAAACGTAACATTGTCAAATCGTATAATGACACTATTATTTAAATTATAATGAGAACTGTGTTTTCAGTGAATGGATAACATCGGTGATCTGCTTACATTTGAGATCGGCAGCCTTGGGAACAACCGCCGATCCAGATTGGACTTGTATGGTTGTTTAATATAATAACAGGATTTGTTAGATTCTACACACAGGTAAAAGAGTACTAATTTCCTTTTTTTACTATTGTATTATTCCATCTCAATTACATCATATTCTTTTTTTTTCAGACAGATGCGTTGCTTTTAGAGGAGTAAATCCATGAGGAACAATGTGTTAATACCGCAGAGAGGATTGATCCGCACAATCCTTTGGGCTTAACTTAATAAACTTAATAAAGTTTGCAAATATAAGACAGATTTTACATGGCTGGCGTCACGACTCACGAAGCAGCATTTATTATAAGTATGTGCCATTCATTAGAAATTAATAAAGGATTATTATATTCCTTTTTAAAAGTCATCCAAGCTTCTTTGGCTGATAAAGTTAATTTTTAACTTTTGCAGACAAAAATCTCGGTGTTCGTTTGGCGAATTTGTGTCTGTCTTTTTAGATGAAAGTGCAGTGTCTTTCACACTTTTTTCCTTCCTTTACCGTGTAAGAGAGCCACACATTCCAATTGAGCAGTTTGAATAATTATTACAAGTAGGGGTATAGGGGGGATTTGAACCCAACCTAGGGCGAGGGGGGTAGAGGGGCAGGGGAATTCCTCGGCGCGGGGTACTCCATACCCGATGGGCGAGGAGTCCGCGGGGGCAAGGGAGGGGGCCAAATGTGGGCGAGGGGGGTAGAGGGGCAAGGGGTTCCACAGCGCGGGGTACTCCATGCCCGGTAAGCGAGGGGTCCGCGGGGCGAGGGAGGGGGAATGCTGGGCGAGGGGTCCGCGGGGAGTGGTGGGGAATGCTGGGCGAGGGGTCCGCGGGGAGAGGGGAATCGCGTTTACTGACATCGCGGCGGCCAGCGGGAGAGGGGAAACCGCGCCATAACCCGTCATACTGACCTGCATACATACATACATACCATACATACATACCATACATACATACATACCATACATACATACCATACATACATACGATACATACATACATACATACCATACATACATACCATACATACATACCATACATACATACATACCATACATGTATGTAAAAGATGGGGCCGCGAGGATGAGGACGCGGATGCCCGCGGTGAGGAGGGTCCGCGTAATATTATACCGTATCACTCGCGTGCGTCTTCTCGCTCTCGCCCCCACTCGCGACGGCTGCAGATCAGCGTGACATCACCGCGCGCTTGCATATCACGTTCTCTCTCTCTCCCCACTTACCTCTTCGCGTTCTCTCTCATACTCACCCAATCTTCTTTCTCGCGTTCAGAGGTGTGTATTCTCTTCGCGTTCACATATCTCTTAGCGCTCTCTCCATCAGTATTTTTTTTAAAATTATTTTAATTTAATTTAATTTAATTTAATATTTTGAAGATAATTTAATACTCCAGCAGAAATGAAATTATTTTAAACCGACTTTAGTACTTTAGATAATTCAATATTTTTTTAAATATTTTAATAAATATTTATTTTAGAACTAATCTTATAAAATAGATAGCGCAATTTAAGGAATTGGAATAGGGAGAGGCTGAAGAATAATAAATTCATTTTTTAAAATCATATTATATATTTATTAAATTTTTAAAATTTATAACACCTAATTATAAAAAGCTGATGATGCAGCGCAATTTGGAATTGGAATAGGGAGAGGTGGAAAAATAATAAATTTACTTTTTACTATAATATATACATTTAATTTTGAAAAAAGTTATACATAATACCTCACGCACGGTGATATTATTTTAAAACATACAACGTAGAACACTCATCCATACTCTCTCAACTTTGCGTAGACTGGCGTAGACTTCAGCGCATTGACAATACAGGTTATGAAATAAATTTTATTAAGAAATTGTGTACGACCATATGCGCGCCTGCACAAAATAGGAAACCCGTCATACTGACCTGTATGTCTCTGCAACACCCTGTACATACGTACATACTGACCTGTATGTCTCCGCAACACCCTGTACATACATACATACTGACCTGTATGTCTCTGCAACACCCTGTACATACGTACATACATCATACATTCATACATACATACATACATACATACATACATACATACATACATACATACATACATACATGCATACATACATACATACACACGTAAAGAAAATGTAATTGCATCTTCACATAGGACACATCTAATAACTATGTGGGGAAAAGGGAAAAGAAAATTAAACATTTTAACGTTTATGTAATTTATTTCTGAACCTTCATACGAGATACGATGTATGGACAATGGTTCCATGCAAACGTATGTGTTTGATGAAATCATCGCGACATTGATATGAGTATCATGCCAATGACTCTGCATGCATAATCTCAAATTGAAACTGTATCTAAAACGAACTTTGTCGTCTTGCATGTCCACTGATCATACGTACGTACATACGTACGTACATGCATACGTACATACATACATACGTACATACATACATACGTACATACATACATACATACGTACGTACGTACATACGTTCGTAAATTATACGTACGTACATCATACATACATACATACATATACATACATACACATACATACATACATACATACATACATACATACATACACACATACAAACATACATACATACATACATACATACATACATACATGCATACATACATACATACATACATACATACATACATGCATACATGCATACATGCATACATGCATACATGCATACATGCATACATGCATACATGCATACATGCATACATGCATACATGCATACATGCATACATGCATACATGCATACATGCATACATGCATACATGCATACATGCATACATGCATACATGCATACATGCATACATGCATACATGCATACATGCATACATGCATACATGCATACATGCATACATGCATACATGCATACATGCATACATGCATACATGCATACATGCATACATGCATACATGCATACATGCATACATGCATACATGCATACATGCATACATGCATACATACATACACACATACATACATACATACATACATTCGTAAAGCAAATGCAATTGCATATTCACATAGGACACATCTAATAACTATGTGGAAAAAAGGGGAAAGAAAATAAAACATTGTAACGTTTATATAATTAATTTTTAAAAAGATCGTAACTTCTTCTGGCATTGCGACCACCAGTTAAATATTTTAAATACATTTTTGTAATGCGCAATTCTTAACATCAAACGTACACCAAACGTACACAAACGTACACAAACGTACACAAACATATATTAAACGTACACAAACGTACATCAAACGTACGCAAACGTATGCAAACGTACATCAAACGTATATACCTATATCATACGTATATCATACGTATATCATACGTACATTATATGTACTCTCCCACATGTTCTCTCTCTCTCGCTTTCGCTCCTGCTCGCGTTCTTTTTATCTCCTTCATGTCCTCTTTCTCATTCTCATTTCCTTTTATATCCCATATTTGCATTCTCTCTCAGTCCCATTGTCCCACCTATATCTTCTCATATTCTCTTCCCGCTCGCGTCTCCTCCCTCTTTCTCCCGTTCGCGTTCGCGTTCGCGTCTTCTCCCTTGCTCGCCTCCCCGCTTATATCACCCCATTCTCTCTTTTTCTCCCTCCCGCTCGTGTCCTCTCGCTCGCACACCTTCTTACGCGCGGTACGGCTATCATTTGCATCATAATTATTACGTGTTATTGCTACTCCCATTAATTTCAGGATTACTACCACATTCCGTCGGTGTTGAATTTAGAAAAGAAAATATTTACGTTACGCTTGCGAAGATATTTATGTGACAACTCATATTTTAACACAAATTCAAAAATTATTTATTTTATGAATAACGACTAAAACATTTTTTAAGCATTACATGATTTATACATATCGTTAGAATTTGGAAATAGAGGGGAAATGGTAAATGAAAGGTATGTGAAAGAACAAAAGTTTATATCTACATACATATAATGTGAAACATTTATTGAATAATCAAAATTATACAATTTTTGGTTTTTAGATCACCGACATTTTTTTATTTCTTTACGCGTTTTCTTTTTTCAACAAGTTGAAAACCGTATTGGTAGCATTTAAGTTCTTATGTTTATGCCCACATTTCTTCGGGCTCGTCGATATCATACTGGGCGGAGTCCGAACAGCAGACATTTATTGTCAAAATCAAAAATATCATGTGGAGATTGGTAAATATCATCGATTTGGCGGGCCTCTAATGTATCCCGCCACAGATCTTCGAGATCGTATCGGCGTTCCCATCGCTCCGCTTGCACTGATCTCTGATGGTCAATGTTGATAAACCTGTCAATGCGTATGTCTCCATGCCAAAAAGACTGGAAAAATATAAAATACTATTATATACATGTATATAGTACAAAAATGTAAAAATGTTATACATTTTGTACATAAGTAATCTTACGTTGTACTCGGGGATGGTTTGCAGCCATATTTCATTTCTAATACGGATTTCAGCTATTTGCAGATCCCCGACACAAACCCACTGACAATAAAGAAAATATTAAACCACTATAAGACCACACATATCCATACATCATATAAAGGCGTTGGCACATGAATGACTTTTTGCCATGCGGTAGAGTCGCGTGACAGACCGTGCGCACGAGCAACTTTTGTCGTGCGGCAAAGTCGCTCGTATGCCCGCGCCATAAGAATGTTGTACTTACCCCTACAATAGGATAGGTAACTTTTATGTAACCAAAGATAGGCATCCTTTTAGACAGAGTACAGCTGGGCACTAGTACGATTCTACACTGACTGCAAAAGACTGAGCCCGAGCCCAGTAGCGAATATTTATCTCGCGAAAGTAGCGAAATCTGACACCTTCATACGAGATACGACATATGGGTAATGGTTTTGACAATTTAGAATCACCGGAAGAAATAGTAACGCACGCGAGTAACGTACGCCGCAAGTACACGCGGAAACTATAAACATATACTTATTACTAGATATACTTAAAAATACTATACTACAATAAGAACAAAACGATTTATTCTCTCTCCCATTCACATCGGCCGCGGGTCCGCGTGACATCATCGCGCGCTTGCACGTTCTCTCTCATACTCACCTAATGTTCGCGTCTTCTCTTTCGCTTTCAGGTGTTCTCTTCGCGAACGCCTACCTATTAGCGTTCTCTCACACGGTATTTAATTTTTAAATGTTTTATTAATTTAATACTTTAGATAAGAATCAGTATTTACTGTTTTAAATATTTTTAATTTAATATTTTGGATATAATTTAATACTTTAGCAGAAATAATTATTTTAAATGATAAACCAAATCATGAATCAATATCGATGAACCGATTATAGTTAAAGATAATACATACAAAACTGCAAATCTTACATTAGCGCCGCCGCAAAAGTCAATGACCCAATAATATCATTTTCAAAGACAATGTCCCGATAATTTCATCGAACATGTGCAAAATTGCAAATCATGCATTAGCGCCGATGCACGATTGCTGCGTGCGCTATAGTCCGCGGGGAGGGAAATCACATTTTCGGACGTCGCGTCGGCCCGCGGGGAGAGGGGAACCGCGCTATGGTTCGCGGGGGATGGGGGTCCGCGCTACGGTCTGCAAGGAGGAGAACGGATGCCACGGTGGTCCGCGGGTAGGGGTAGGGGGTACCACGTAGGGGTTCCATGGTGAGGGGGTCAAGAGCGCTGCAGCCCGCGTGATGTCACATCATGTATATTTCCCACGTGTTATCTTTCTAGCTCTCGCTCCCGCTCACGTCTTCTCTCTCTCTTCCACACACATTTACGTTCTCTCTCGCATTTATATCACGTATTCGCGTTCTTTCTATCATACTCACCTTCTTACTTATATCTCTTCGTATTCTCTCCCCGCTCCCGTTTGCGTCTTCTCTCCTGCTCTCAGGTGTTTTTCCTTATTCATATATCTATTTGCGTTCTTTCGTCCGGTATTTAAAAATTTTAGATATTTTATTAATTTAATACTTTAGATAATAATTTAATAGCTATTTGATTTTAACAACTAATTATAATCTAAAAGGACACGAACTAATCTTAAGAAATTGGAATATGGAGATGGCGAAAGGAAAATAAATTTAAGCTAAAAGATTTGCTCTTTAAAATAGAAAGTTACAGTTTTTTATAATTAAGCGACGCGGTAGCGTTCTACCGTCCGGTATTTAAATTTTAAGTATTTTATTAACGCAATTTAAGGGATTGGAAGGGAGAGGTGGAAGGATAATAAATTTTAACTTTTTTAAATCATATTATACATTTATTTAGTTTTTTATTGTATTATAAAAAGTAATATACTAAAACGTCTTACATAACTAAAACTGTTTATACAAAATATTATAAAATAATAAATATGTATAAATTTGCAACATATAATTTAACATTTTTTATTTAAAGAAATATTACATTTTTCTCCGCTGTCGACACGCATTCTATCCCACTTTTTGCAATACTCCATCCATCCATCCATTCCTCTCACACTCTCATCCTTTTCACTACCATGCTAATAACACACATCCATACTCTCTCAACTATAACTTCATAACTAATATTCGCTACAGAATACATGTGCGGGGGATATATAAACATATATACTTATTACTATAGATATATTAAATATAAATCTCCCTTTCCAAGTTCTGGAGTCGCCTTTCAAATCTTTTAAATAACTTCAAAATTAAGAAAACATTGCACTCCCGACACTCATGCGCAGGCTTTATGCGCATTAACCGTCTATCACAATCACTACACCGCATCTTGCTTGAAATGTTTAATCCGTGTAACTGCGATGAGATTGAGTGCCACCGCACTCTTCGCGTGTAACCGATGGGCTGCTCTCGACGCGCGTAGCACTTTTCGCACAGCCGTTTCCGCGGAAAGCCGTACTCCTGCACATAGCAGGGGACGATTCCGATCACGCAGTCAGATTGCAGCAGGTAGTAATACCGCTCCGGATAATCCTGCGGTCGAACCCCGTCCAACAACCTAATTGTGATAGGTTCTACAGGTGGTGGTCTCATTTTCTAGAGAATTACTAAATAAAATTAATATTAATCGACGATTACTGGCAATCACGATATACGCGTTTTTAAGATTTGAAATTTATTATAAACTAATAAATTTTTCAAATCCTTTTCGTGTATTTCCAAGTACACGAATTTCCAACCTACTAAACTGCGTGCCAACCAATTTGTCAGACTTTAAAACACAGTTTCGTTGGAGAATTAAAAATCCCCTACCCCCCTGATTGAAAGAAATTATTGCGAAAAATATTACCTCAGCCAGGGTTTGAACCTGGAACCTCCCGTATACCGTGCGGGTGTCGTGCCAATTCGACCACTGAGGCTGTGATAATATTTGTCGCAATAATACATATTAAGGTGACTAAGTAATAATAGTAAGATGGAACACCGATATTTCAGTCAACGGTGTAAATTCAAACGAATAAGTAACACATTAACTTCGCCAGTGATTAAACCAAATTGAGAATATTAATCGACGATTACTGGCAATCACGATATACGCGTTTTTAAGATTTGAAATTTATTATAAACTAATAAATTTTTCAAATCCTTTTCGTGTATTTCCAAGTACACGAATTTTCAACCTACTAAACTGCGTGCCAACCGATTTGTCAGACTTTAAAACACAGTTTCGTTGGAGAATTAAAAATCCCCTACCCCCCTGATTGAAAGAAATTATTGCGAAAAATATTACCTCAGCCAGGGTTTGAACCTGGAACCTCCCGTATACCGTGCGGGTGTCGTGCCAATTCGACCACTGAGGCTGTGATAATATTTGTCGCAATAATACATATTAAGGTGACTAAGTAATAATAGTAAGATGGAACACCGATATTTCAGTCAACGGTGTAAATTCAAACGAATAAGTAACACATTAACTTCGCCAGTGATTAAACCAAATTGAGAATATTAATCGACGATTACTGGCAATCACGATATACGCGTTTTTAAGATTTGAAATTTATTATAAACTAATAAATTTTTCAAATCCTTTTCGTGTATTTCCAAGTACACGAATTTTCAACCTACTAAACTGCGTGCCAACCGATTTGTCAGACTTTAAAACACAGTTTCGTTGGAGAATTAAAAATCCCCTACCCCCCTGATTGAAAGAAATTATTGCGAAAAATATTACCTCAGCCAGGGTTTGAACCTGGAACCTCCCGTATACCGTGCGGGTGTCGTGCCAATTCGACCACTGAGGCTGTGATAATATTTGTCGCAATAATACATATTAAGGTGACTAAGTAATAATAGTAAGATGGAACACCGATATTTCAGTCAACGGTGTAAATTCAAACGAATAAGTAACACATTAACTTCGCCAGTGATTAAACCAAATTGAGAATATTAATCGACGATTACTGGCAATCACGATATACGCGTTTTTAAGATTTGAAATTTATTATAAACTAATAAATTTTTCAAATCCTTTTCGTGTATTTCCAAGTACACGAATTTCCAACCTACTAAACTGCGTGCCAACCGATTTGTCAGACTTTAAAACACAGTTTCGTTGGAGAATTAAAAATCCCCTACCCCCCTGATTGAAAGAAATTATTGCGAAAAATATTACCTCAGCCAGGGTTTGAACCTGGAACCTCCCGTATACCGTGCGGGTGTCGTGCCAATTCGACCACTGAGGCTGTGATAATATTTGTCGCAATAATACATATTAAGGTGACTAAGTAATAATAGTAAGATGGAACACCGATATTTCAGTCAACGGTGTAAATTCAAACGAATAAGTAACACATTAACTTCGCCAGTGATTAAACCAAATTGAGAATATTAATCGACGATTACTGGCAATCACGATATACGCGTTTTTAAGATTTGAAATTTATTATAAACTAATAAATTTTTCAAATCCTTTTCGTGTATTTCCAAGTACACGAATTTTCAACCTACTAAACTGCGTGCCAACCGATTTGTCAGACTTTAAAACACAGTTTCGTTGGAGAATTAAAAATCCCCTACCCCCCTGATTGAAAGAAATTATTGCGAAAAATATTACCTCAGCCAGGGTTTGAACCTGGAACCTCCCGTATACCGTGCGGGTGTCGTGCCAATTCGACCACTGAGGCTGTGATAATATTTGTCGCAATAATACATATTAAGGTGACTAAGTAATAATAGTAAGATGGAACACCGATATTTCAGTCAACGGTGTAAATTCAAACGAATAAGTAACACATTAACTTCGCCAGTGATTAAACCAAATTGAGAATATTAATCGACGATTACTGGCAATCACGATATACGCGTTTTTAAGATTTGAAATTTATTATAAACTAATAAATTTTTCAAATCCTTTTCGTGTATTTCCAAGTACACGAATTTCCAACCTACTAAACTGCGTGCCAACCGATTTGTCAGACTTTAAAACACAGTTTCGTTGGAGAATTAAAAATCCCCTACCCTTCTGATTGAAAGAAATTATTGCGAAAAATATTACCTCAGCCAGGGTTTGAACCTGGAACCTCCCGTATACCGTGCGGGTGTCGTGCCAATTCGACCACTGAGGCTGTGATAATATTTGTCGCAATAATACATATTAAGGTGACTAAGTAATAATAGTAAGATGGAACACCGATATTTCAGTCAACGGTGTAAATTCAAACGAATAAGTAACACATTAACTTCGCCAGTGATTAAACCAAATTGAGAATATTAATCGACGATTACTGGCAATCACGATATACGCGTTTTTAAGATTTGAAATTTATTATAAACTAATAAATTTTTCAAATCCTTTTCGTGTATTTCCAAGTACACGAATTTTCAACCTACTAAACTGCGTGCCAACCGATTTGTCAGACTTTAAAACACAGTTTCGTTGGAGAATTAAAAATCCCCTACCCCCCTGATTGAAAGAAATTATTGCGAAAAATATTACCTCAGCCAGGGTTTGAACCTGGAACCTCCCGTATACCGTGCGGGTGTCGTGCCAATTCGACCACTGAGGCTGTGATAATATTTGTCGCAATAATACATATTAAGGTGACTAAGTAATAGTAGTAAGATGGAACACCGATATTTCAGTCAACGGTGTAAATTCAAACGAATAAGTAACACATTAACTTTAACAGGTTCCAGGTTCAAACCCTGGCTGAGGTAATATTTTTCGCAATAATTTCTTTCAATCAGGGGGGTAGGGGATTTTTAATTCTCCAACGAAACTGTGTTTTAAAGTCTGACAAATCGGTTGGCACGCAGTTTAGTAGGTTGGAAATTCGTGTACTTGGAAATACACGAAAAGGATTTGAAAAATTTATTAGTTTATAATAAATTTCAAATCTTAAAAACGCGTATATCGTGATTGCCAGTAATCGTCGATTAATATTCTCAATTTGGTTTAATCAATGGCGAAGTTAATGTGTTACTTATTCGTTTGAATTTACACCGTTGACTGAAATATCGGTGTTCCATCTTACTATTATTACTTAGTCACCTTAATATGTATTATTGCGACAAATATTATCACAGCCTCAGTGGTCGAATTGGCACGACACCCGCACGGTATACGGGAGGTTCCAGGTTCAAACCCTGGCTGAGGTAATATTTTTCGCAATAATTTCTTTCAATCAGGGGGGTAGGGGATTTTTAATTCTCCAACGAAACTGTGTTTTAAAGTCTGACAAATCGGTTGGCACGCAGTTTAGTAGGTTGGAAATTCGTGTACTTGGAAATACACAAAAAGGATTTGAAAAATTTATTAGTTTATAATAAATTTCAAATCTTAAAAACGCGTATATCGTGATTGCCAGTAATCGTCGATTAATATTCTCAATTTGGTTTAATCACTGGCGAAGTTAATGTGTTACTTATTCGTTTGAATTTACACCGTTGACTGAAATATCGGTGTTCCATCTTACTATTATTACTTAGTCACCTTAATATGTATTATTGCGACAAATATTATCACAGCCTCAGTGGTCGAATTGGCACGACACCCGCACGGTATACGGGAGGTTCCAGGTTCAAACCCTGGCTGAGGTAATATTTTTCGCAATAATTTCTTTCAATCAGGGGGGTAGGGGATTTTTAATTCTCCAACGAAACTGTGTTTTAAAGTCTGACAAATCGGTTGGCACGCAGTTTAGTAGGTTGGAAATTCGTGTACTTGGAAATACACGAAAAGGATTTGAAAAATTTATTAGTTTATAATAAATTTCAAATCTTAAAAACGCGTATATCGTGATTGCCAGTAATCGTCGATTAATATTCTCAATTTGGTTTAATCACTGGCGAAGTTAATGTGTTACTTATTCGTTTGAATTTACACCGTTGACTGAAATATCGGTGTTCCATCTTACTATTATTACTTAGTCACCTTAATATGTATTATTGCGACAAATATTATCACAGCCTCAGTGGTCGAATTGGCACGACACCCGCACGGTATACGGGAGGTTCCAGGTTCAAACCCTGGCTGAGGTAATATTTTTCGCAATAATTTCTTTCAATCAGGGGGGTAGGGGATTTTTAATTCTCCAACGAAACTGTGTTTTAAAGTCTGACAAATCGGTTGGCACGCAGTTTAGTAGGTTGAAAATTCGTGTACTTGGAAATACACGAAAAGGATTTGAAAAATTTATTAGTTTATAATAAATTTCAAATCTTAAAAACGCGTATATCGTGATTGCCAGTAATCGTCGATTAATATTCTCAATTTGGTTTAATCACTGGCGAAGTTAATGTGTTACTTATTCGTTTGAATTTACACCGTTGACTGAAATATCGGTGTTCCATCTTACTATTATTACTTAGTCACCTTAATATGTATTATTGCGACAAATATTATCACAGCCTCAGTGGTCGAATTGGCACGACACCCGCACGGTATACGGGAGGTTCCAGGTTCAAACCCTGGCTGAGGTAATATTTTTCGCAATAATTTCTTTCAATCAGGGGGGTAGGGGATTTTTAATTCTCCAACGAAACTGTGTTTTAAAGTCTGACAAATTGGTTGGCACGCAGTTTAGTAGGTTGGAAATTCGTGTACTTGGAAATACACGAAAAGGATTTGAAAAATTTATTAGTTTATAATAAATTTCAAATCTTAAAAACGCGTATATCGTGATTGCCAGTAATCGTCGATTAATATTAATTTTATTTAGTAATTCTCTAGAAAATGAGACCACCACCTGTAGAACCTATCACAATTAGGTTGTTGGACGGGGTTCGACCGCAGGATTATCCGGAGCGGTATTACTACCTGCTGCAATCTGACTGCGTGATCGGAATCGTCCCCTGCTATGTGCAGGAGTACGGCTTTCCGCGGAAACGGCTGTGCGAAAAGTGCTACGCGCGTCGAGAGCAGCCCATCGGTTACACGCGAAGAGTGCGGTGGCACTCAATCTCATCGCAGTTACACGGATTAAACATTTCAAGCAAGATGCGGTGTAGTGATTGTGATAGACGGTTAATGCGCATAAAGCCTGCGCATGAGTGTCGGGAGTGCAATGTTTTCTTAATTTTGAAGTTATTTAAAAGATTTGAAAGGCGACTCCAGAACTTGGAAAGGGAGATTTATATTTAATATATCTATAGTAATAAGTATATATGTTTATATATCCCCCGCACATGTATTCTGTAGCGAATATTAGTTATGAAGTTATAGTTGAGAGAGTATGGATGTGTGTTATTAGCATGGTAGTGAAAAGGATGAGAGTGTGAGAGGAATGGATGGATGGATGGAGTATTGCAAAAAGTGGGATAGAATGCGTGTCGACAGCGGAGAAAAATGTAATATTTCTTTAAATAAAAAATGTTAAATTATATGTTGCAAATTTATACATATTTATTATTTTATAATATTTTGTATAAACAGTTTTAGTTATGTAAGACGTTTTAGTATATTACTTTTTATAATACAATAAAAAACTAAATAAATGTATAATATGATTTAAAAAAGTTAAAATTTATTATCCTTCCACCTCTCCCTTCCAATCCCTTAAATTGCGTTAATAAAATACTTAAAATTTAAATACCGGACGGTAGAACGCTACCGCGTCGCTTAATTATAAAAAACTGTAACTTTCTATTTTAAAGAGCAAATCTTTTAGCTTAAATTTATTTTCCTTTCGCCATCTCCATATTCCAATTTCTTAAGATTAGTTCGTGTCCTTTTAGATTATAATTAGTTGTTAAAATCAAATAGCTATTAAATTATTATCTAAGTATTAAATTAATAAAATATCTAAAATTTTTAAATACCGGACGAAAGAACGCAAATAGATATATGAATAAGGAAAAACACCTGAGAGCAGGAGAGAAGACGCAAACGGGAGCGGGGAGAGAATACGAAGAGATATAAGTAAGAAGGTGAGTATGATAGAAAGAACGCGAATACGTGATATAAATGCGAGAGAGAACGTAAATGTGTGTGGAAGAGAGAGAGAAGACGTGAGCGGGAGCGAGAGCTAGAAAGATAACACGTGGGAAATATACATGATGTGACATCACGCGGGCTGCAGCGCTCTTGACCCCCTCACCATGGAACCCCTACGTGGTACCCCCTACCCCTACCCGCGGACCACCGTGGCATCCGTTCTCCTCCTTGCAGACCGTAGCGCGGACCCCCATCCCCCGCGAACCATAGCGCGGTTCCCCTCTCCCCGCGGGCCGACGCGACGTCCGAAAATGTGATTTCCCTCCCCGCGGACTATAGCGCACGCAGCAATCGTGCATCGGCGCTAATGCATGATTTGCAATTTTGCACATGTTCGATGAAATTATCGGGACATTGTCTTTGAAAATGATATTATTGGGTCATTGACTTTTGCGGCGGCGCTAATGTAAGATTTGCAGTTTTGTATGTATTATCTTTAACTATAATCGGTTCATCGATATTGATTCATGATTTGGTTTATCATTTAAAATAATTATTTCTGCTAAAGTATTAAATTATATCCAAAATATTAAATTAAAAATATTTAAAACAGTAAATACTGATTCTTATCTAAAGTATTAAATTAATAAAACATTTAAAAATTAAATACCGTGTGAGAGAACGCTAATAGGTAGGCGTTCGCGAAGAGAACACCTGAAAGCGAAAGAGAAGACGCGAACATTAGGTGAGTATGAGAGAGAACGTGCAAGCGCGCGATGATGTCACGCGGACCCGCGGCCGATGTGAATGGGAGAGAGAATAAATCGTTTTGTTCTTATTGTAGTATAGTATTTTTAAGTATATCTAGTAATAAGTATATGTTTATAGTTTCCGCGTGTACTTGCGGCGTACGTTACTCGCGTGCGTTACTATTTCTTCCGGTGATTCTAAATTGTCAAAACCATTACCCATATGTCGTATCTCGTATGAAGGTGTCAGATTTCGCTACTTTCGCGAGATAAATATTCGCTACTGGGCTCGGGCTCAGTCTTTTGCAGTCAGTGTAGAATCGTACTAGTGCCCAGCTGTACTCTGTCTAAAAGGATGCCTATCTTTGGTTACATAAAAGTTACCTATCCTATTGTAGGGGTAAGTACAACATTCTTATGGCGCGGGCATACGAGCGACTTTGCCGCACGACAAAAGTTGCTCGTGCGCACGGTCTGTCACGCGACTCTACCGCATGGCAAAAAGTCATTCATGTGCCAACGCCTTTATATGATGTATGGATATGTGTGGTCTTATAGTGGTTTAATATTTTCTTTATTGTCAGTGGGTTTGTGTCGGGGATCTGCAAATAGCTGAAATCCGTATTAGAAATGAAATATGGCTGCAAACCATCCCCGAGTACAACGTAAGATTACTTATGTACAAAATGTATAACATTTTTACATTTTTGTACTATATACATGTATATAATAGTATTTTATATTTTTCCAGTCTTTTTGGCATGGAGACATACGCATTGACAGGTTTATCAACATTGACCATCAGAGATCAGTGCAAGCGGAGCGATGGGAACGCCGATACGATCTCGAAGATCTGTGGCGGGATACATTAGAGGCCCGCCAAATCGATGATATTTACCAATCTCCACATGATATTTTTGATTTGACTCTGCTGTTCGGACTCCGCCCGTATGATATCGACGAGCCCGAAGAAATGTGGGCATAAACATAAGAACTTAAATGCTACCAATACGGTTTTCAACTTGTTGAAAAAAGAAAACGCGTAAAGAAATAAAAAAATGTCGGTGATCTAAAAACCAAAAATTGTATAATTTTGATTATTCAATAAATGTTTCACATTATATGTATGTAGATATAAACTTTTGTTCTTTCACATACCTTTCATTTACCATTTCCCCTCTATTTCCAAATTCTAACGATATGTATAAATCATGTAATGCTTAAAAAATGTTTTAGTCGTTATTCATAAAATAAATAATTTTTGAATTTGTGTTAAAATATGAGTTGTCACATAAATATCTTCGCAAGCGTAACGTAAATATTTTCTTTTCTAAATTCAACACCGACGGAATGTGGTAGTAATCCTGAAATTAATGGGAGTAGCAATAACACGTAATAATTATGATGCAAATGATAGTCGTACCGCGCGTAAGAAGGTGTGCGAGCGAGAGGACACGAGCGGGAGGGAGAAAAAGAGAGAATGGGGTGATATAAGCGGGGAGGCGAGCAAGGGAGAAGACGCGAACGCGAACGCGAACGGGAGAAAGAGGGAGGAGACGCGAGCGGGAAGAGAATATGAGGAGATATAGGTGGGACAATGGGACTGAGAGAGAATGCGAATATGGGATATAAAAGGAAATGAGAATGAGAAAGAGGACATGAAGGAGATACAAAGAACGCGAGCAGGAGCGAAAGCGAGAGAGAGAGAACATGTGGGAGAGTACATATAATGTACGTATGATATACGTATGATATACGTATGATATAGGTATATACGTTTGATGTACGTTTGCATACGTTTGCGTACGTTTGATGTACGTTTGTGTACGTTTAATATATGTTTGTGTACGTTTGTGTACGTTTGTGTACGTTTGGTGTACGTTTGATGTTAAGAATTGCGCATTACAAAAATGTATTTAAAATATTTAACTGGTGGTCGCAATGCCAGAAGAAGTTACGATCTTTTTAAAAATTAATTATATAAACGTTACAATGTTTTATTTTCTTTCCCCTTTTTTCCACATAGTTATTAGATGTGTCCTATGTGAATATGCAATTGCATTTGCTTTACGAATGTATGTATGTATGTATGTATGTATGTGTGTATGTATGTATGCATGTATGCATGTATGCATGTATGCATGTATGTATGTATGTATGTATGTGTGTATGCATGTATGCGTGTATGCGTGTATGCATGTATGCATGTATGCATGTATGCATGTATGCATGTATGCATGTATGCATGTATGCATGTATGCATGTATGCATGTATGCATGTATGCATGTATGCATGTATGCATGTATGCATGTATGCATGTATGCATGTATGCATGTATGCATGTATGCATGTATGCATGTATGCATGTATGCATGTATGCATGTATGCATGTATGCATTTATGCATTTATGCATGTATGCATGTATGCATGTATGCATGTATGCATGTATGCATGTATGCATGTATGCATGTATGCATGTATGCATGTATGCATGTATGCATGTATGTATGTATGTATGTATGTATGTATGTATGTATGTATGTATGCATGTATGCATGTATGCATGTATGTATGTATGTATGTATGTATGTATGTATGTATGTATGCATGTATGCATGTATGCATGTATGTATGTATGTATGTATGTATGTATGTATGAATGTATGATGTATGTATAGTATGTATGTACGTATGTATGTATGTACGTCGCATGTCCGTACGTATGTACGTACGTATGATCAGTGACATGCAAGACGACAAGTTTTCGTTTTAGATACAGTTTCAATTTGAGATTTGCATGCAGAGTCATTGCATGATACTCAGCTCAATGTCCGATGATTTCATCAAACACATACGTTTGCATGGAACCATTGTCCATACATCGTATCTCGTATGAGGTTCTAAATAAATTACATAAACGTTAAAATGTTTAATTTTCTTTCCCTTTTCCTCCTTCCCCACATAGTTATTAGATGTGTCCTATGTGAAGATGCAATTACATTTTCTTTACGTGTGTATTATGTATGTATGCATGTATGTATGTATGTTGTATGTATGTATTAGTATGTATGATGTATGTATTTGTATAATGTATGATGTATGTACGTATGTACAGGGTGTTGCAGAGACATCACAGGTCAGTATGTAATGTATGTACAGGGGTTGCGGAGACATACAGGTCAGTATGTACTATGTACAGGGTGTTGCAGAGACATACAGGTCAGTATGACGGGTTTCCTATTTTGTGCAGGCGCTCATATGGTCGTACACTTTCTTATAAAATTTAATTTTCATAACCTGTATTGTCAAT